>CANYLF011573283.1:0-16830 GCA_948193215.1 Bocquillonia castaneifolia | reverse complement strand
TCAAATCACAACTACACCATTCAAAATTCAACCAATATCACACCATCAATAATTCAATACAGAATTCAATCCAAGAACATAGCAAATAAGTAAACATAGCAATTTTCACTTAATATACACAAGTTTAATCAATTAAATACTTACTGCTCTCATTACTTAACAGGCGATATGTATATGAATTCATCATAATTAAGATAATTATAGATTATCAATAATAAAAATAATAAAAGGATAAGTAAAAAGAATTCTCTCACTTGATTTGTAAGATCTAGCAAATTAAAATAACCCATTTGCTCCAATCTTGATGCTCTTTATTCAGAACCAATATCTAATCTCTAAATTCCAATTGCACAATTAAGATAAGCACGAAAAAAATCGAGTTCGGCACATATTTGTCATAAATAGTGCCTGTGAACCATATACGTGAATAGTAACCGTATGTATGAACAGTGCCATATGTATGAACAGTGTCTTATGTATGAATAGTGCCATGGGACCCACCTGTAAAAACGGTGTCAGAATTAAATTCTGAAAACACCAACGAACTCCTATTAAGCTCTAGATTACAGATATATATAGTCAGATTTATAAAATAATATACGGATTTAACAGAAATTGAGAAATTCTATTTAGAATTTCTTACATAAGATCTGTAAATTCCACTAGGTAAAAATCAATAATATACCACTTAAAATGAAGGTGGAGAGATCAGGAATCCGTAGACACTAAAATTATTTAAATCTAACTCCATATGCGAAAGTTATGGTAGTTAGAAATTTGAGAGAGTTTTAATATATAAAATATGTAATATATACATCTGCTACACGAAGAAGAAGAAACTTCTTCTTTCTATTTTTTTTTCGTTTGTTTGTTTCTTTTCTTTTTTGTGTTTATATGAAAATGATTAATTACCATATTAATCTTTAGATATTTTGTAAATTACATCTAAATCTTTACAATAATAATAATTAATTTTTTTTACCAATACATCCAGATTAAATTATAAAAAAATTCTTTTAAATAATATTTATACATCCTCTAAAATATTTTTATTAAATATATTTATTTTTATATTTATTTTTATTATTATTTTTTTTAAGGGTGTTACATTATTTCCTCACTACTGTCCATAACAAAAAAGTCCCAGCCCTTTTGCTAATTAATCTAGCGATTTGTTCAGTCATATGGGATAAGGGAAGGTTGTATGCTCTCATCCATATGGGAATATCCGTAATTTCAAAAGAGGATGGCTGCTCTTGTCCTGACACCTCCTTCAACAGAAAGAAATTCTTCTCAAAATGCCATGGAGTGTTAGAAAGGACTTCCTGCATGCCAATGGAAGAATTGGAAAATGAATAAGTCCTTTCCCTATTCTCTAGCATCAACTCCATGCTTTGGTTTCCATGCTCATTTCATTATTTCCAGAAGGGCATATTTGTTATAGGGTTTATCCGACCACAGTCTCCCTACAAGGCACAATTTAAGAGCTTTCTGTTCTTGTATTAGTTCACTGGGAATTTCAATAATCTCATCTTCCTCCCACTGTTTCCCCTTCATTCTGATTGCCTCTTTCTATTATACTAATAGAAGCCATACCTTCAGATTCAAGAGCCTTAGAGTTACAGTCTGACTAAACGTCTTGAAACCTGAAACAAAAGATAAACAAAAGAAAAACTAAAGACAAAGACAAAGTGAAATATGAGCGTTAGAAAAGAATAAAAGGCGAAAGAGGACATTGGTGGGGTTTGAAGAAGGGACGATGGAGGGAACTCAAAGGGTACTGACACTTAGAAAAAGAAAATATGATTATAAGAAAGATGATGATAGAAAACGTTATTGAGACTCAAGACAAGCAAGGGAAAAAGCCCTGTTTAAAAAGGGGATGAAGACACACAGAGGTGAAAACCCTAAAATCTCACATAGGAGATAAAGAAAAACTCTTACCAAGGAGAAAACCCTAAGGACATTTGAGTTTTATTTTAGATTCAAGTTTTGTCCATTTAAAGTTTTTAAATTGATTTTTTTTTTGTAATTAATTTCAGTGTAAGATAGCCATGGGGTGTGGTTCTGGTAAAACCACTTGAGCTTGCAGGCTTTACGTTTGAAGGTTAAGAGTTCGATTCTTAGGGCCGTATGAGAAGAGTGTGCTTCCAAATGGAACTCACTCGACCGGACTTAGTCAGGGCTCCAAATGGGACTCCAGATACCCTGAATAATAACAATTATTTAAAAAAAAAATTCAGTGTAAGATATATCTATACTACATGTGGATATATTGTTAGTAGATCAAAGCTTGATTAAGCTGGCCTAAAAAATTTTGAAACTTAATTCAACTCAGACTTGGTCAGATCTGAATTTAAAAATTAGTGTAGACCTAAAAATATTTAATATTCATTAAAGTCTAACTCGTTTTTTTTAATAATTTGAAAAAGGTGGGTCTCGAACTTTAGACTTTTCACCCCTATTCACATGGGTAGTATCAGTCCATTGAAAGTGAATTGGTAAGACTAACACATTTTATAAAAAACACAATCAACAAAATCCATGAATAAGCTTTTTATATATATATATATAAACGTTACTATTATAATTTATCATATAACATCCAAACTTATGGCAAGATTACAATAACATTTATCCTTTTATAACAACGTTAGTTACTTTTAAAAATAGAGATTTGAAATTCAGATTTTTTTTCTTTTTCATTTTAATTTCTAGTTTTGTGCCATTATATTTCTCCATTTATATGTATGTCAGTTTAAAACAAGGAGGGAAGGAAAAGTAAAGAAGTTAAATAAGGAAGTGAAGTTATTATGCCTTGTTTGGAGAAGAAGGAAAAGTAAAGTTTATTTTCCTTCCTTCGTTTTCTTTCCAAATTAGAAGAAAAATATATAAAACACTGTAATTACTTTTTTACTAGTTATTTATTAATATTTAATACAAAAATAGGGGTAAAATTGTAAATAAAAGTTGATGACAGTTTTTGTCCTTTCTTATTTTCCATCCTATCCAAACACAAGGGTGGAAAATAAAAAAAAATTATTTTACCTACTTATTTTTTTTTCTTCCTTATTTTTTTCCCTCCATTTTGCCAAAACAAGAGGTAAAAGAATTTTACATCTACATTATGCGAAATCTGATTAAAATGAACTGACGGTTCTAGAAATTAAAATTGTAACTCTTTTAAGATTTGATGTTGGTTCTTATAAAATAAATCAAATCAATGGTTTTGATTCATCTTTAATTGTAAATCAAAATTTTTACGCTTTATTTGTTTTGATAGAAATGAAAGAAATGAAAAAGAAAGGAAACCGTGAAAAAAAAATAAAGAGAGGAAAAGAAATTCAATTTCTTTTCTATCGTTTGGCTGACTTATAAACCGAAGGGAAATCTCATTTCCTAGTTATTAAAGGACAAGAATAATAATATATTTTTTTTATCAAAATACCCTTTTATCATATATGCCTTTTAGAATATACGTATAGATAAATTTTATATTATGGGTATATTTGTAATTTCATATTCAATCCTATTTTATTTTCTTATTTCCTCAATTATGGTGGGAGATTTTTTTGATTTTAAAGGGATATTTGAGAAATTTAATTTCTTTTCTTTTCCCTCCTCTATGCTCCTTTTCCAATCCAAACAAAGAAAATTATGGAATTTATATTTCTTTTCTTTTCCTTTCCTTCAATTTTCCTTAAAACAAACAACGCCTTAGTTTTATAAGTTTTATTAGAGCCAATTGAATGCCACTCTTGAAATTAAAATCCAAACCAAAATGCAGCCTCCCTGAATGGCTGAATCTCCACTCTCATCCGGCCAGGACTGTCGAAGTCGAAACCATCAGCCAGAAAAGCCTAATGGGCAACAATTATTATTATTATTATTAAAAGCCCAAAACTGAGTGAGAATAATAAGAAAAGGAAAGCATAAAAATAAAATAAATTAAAATGGGAAAGCAAACAAAGAAATAGTAAAAAAAACAAGCAGAAGAAGCAACCACTAACTGGGTCAATTACTTAACCGTTTAAGCCAAAGCCAAAAAACGCCTTCTCTTGGAAACTTCTTTGTTTTTCTTCTCTCTTTGTTGATCGATCATCCACCGATGGTACCACCACCGCAGACGGCCAACCACCAAGCAACCCAACAGTTCCTCTCTTCGATCCTATCTCAACGCGGTCCCTCCTCTCTCCCCTACACCGAGGACACCAAATGGCTCATTCGCCAACACCTTCTCTCCCTCATCACCACCTACCCTTCTCTGGAGCCCAAGACCGCCACTTTCACCCACAACGACGGTCGCTCCGTCAATCTTCTCCAGGCTGACGGCACCATTCCGATGCCCTTTCAGGGCGTCACCTATAATATCCCGATTATTATCTGGCTCATGGAATCTTACCCTCGCCACCCTCCTTGTGTCTACGTGAATCCCACGCGCGACATGGTTATCAAACGCCCTCATCCCCATGTCAATCCTTCTGGTTTGGTTTCTTTCTCTTATTTACAGAATTGGATTTACCCTAGTTCTAATTTAGTTGATTTGGTTCGAGAATTATCTGGTGTTTTTGGCCGTGATCCTCCTCTCTACTCTCAACGTCGCCCCCAATCAAACCCTAACCCTAATCCTTCCAGTTACGCTGCTACCCCATCAAATTTATCATCTTTATCGAGTTCCTCCAGTTTTGGATCTGTGGGCCCTTCTGGGTATCCGCGTCCCAACACCAGGCCCTCCCCTTACCCGCCGTCCCCTTATGGTGCTGCTGCCACGGCGGCCCCTGCCCGTTCCCAATCGGAGGATGCTGCGGAGGTTTATAAGAGGAATGCTATTAATAAGCTCGTTGAGAATGTTCATTTGGATGTGTTGCAGTTGAGGAAAGCAAGGGAGGTCGAGATGGAAGAGTTGTTTAGCATGCAGGCTGTGCTGAGGAGGAGAGAAGAGGATATCAATAAAGGGCTTAAAGAAATGCAGGATGAGAAGGAAGGGTTAGAGGCACAGTTACAGGTTGTTTTGATGAATACTGATGTTTTAGATGCTTGGGTGAGAGAAAATGAAGGAAAATCAAAAAATAAAGGAAATTTGGATGTGGATGTTGATAATGCCATTGAGTGTACTGATGTTCTTTCTAAGCAGATGTTAGAATGTACTTGTACTGATTTAGCGATTGAGGATGTTGTGTATTCACTTGATAAAGCAGTTCAGGAAGGTGTAATGCCATTTGATCAATATTTGAGGAATGTGAGGTTGTTGTCCCGAGATCAGTTTTTCCAGCGGGCTACTGCTGCGAAAGTTAGGGCAGCTCAGATGCAGGCTCAGGTTGCTAGTATGGCTGCCAGGGCACCACATTATGCTGGATGACTGATTGATGCTGTTTGTGCTTTGTTTCATAGCAATTTGGGTGAGAGATATAAAAATAGTGTAAGGTTAGAACCTATTAAATTATATACGTCATATTTCCTTTTTTTTTTTCCCTTTTAAATTGCTGTTAATTGATTTGTATTGATGGGAAAATTATACAATTTATGTGAATTATATATGCTGTCATTCAGCGATCAATTTGTTGAAACTGAGTTCTTGACTCGCATCAATTTCTATTGAGTTTTGAGATAGTATTTGGTGCATTAAGCCATTATTAACTAACCATTTACTTTTTGGAATATGCAGCAACTAATGTACTAATGTCTTTTGGGAACAACTAGTTTGTGCACTTGGTTGGTTATAAAACAAATTGCTTCTGATGTCTTTTTTTTTTTGGTATCTACTTTTATTTCATTCATTTATCAGTCCTTTTTAAGCAACTCAATCAATACTGTAGGTTGGTGGCTAATTTTTTTCTAGCTGTACTGATATTTGTTTATTAGCTAATTTAGTGGCAGAAAAAGGTGTGCAGATGCTTCTCTCCTTTTCTGTTCCTGTTCTTTTTTAAAGCAAAGAAAATGTTAAAATTTCCGATTAAGAATAGAGCATATAGTATATTGGTTGGGTTCTAGCATCTCAAAATAGTGTTTTAATTGTGCAAGTCCTTGATCAGGTTATTGCTCTTCCTTACAAAGAACAGTACTCAATGTTTTTTTAATTGTGTAATTGGTGTTGCAATTTTGTAGGACACTGATTTGTGTATTGGCATCAAGAAGCACTGCCTTGTTTGTGAAATGTTTATGATCTTTATTTTCTGTGCTTGACGTTCATATTTGATTTGCTTGTATCATGAGAAATGCCCGTAACGGAAAAATGATGATCATAATAGTTTTGTCCTTATTATTGATAATCTGCTGATGCCTGATCAGATTTTCACGGCTGAAGCTGTGCTTTATCTGTACAAGCTGCTTGAGAGCATCTTCAACAGTATAGGAATGTCAAGTCGGGGCATTGATCCGATTTTAATGCATGTAAGATGAGAATCAAGACTTTCCTCTTCTCTTATGAGGTTCAGCAACTACTCTTAAGCTGGAATATTTGGGTTTATGATCAGCATTGATAATGTAGAAGTCTGTTTTTAGGGATTTGTTTTCTTCATTGTTAGATGTAGTACCATATGCATTTGATCTATGAATAGTCTTTTTTCTTATGCTCATTTTTAGGGTGTGATTTTCACCCAGTTTAATTGCCTTTTTCTTGTTGCATTTGTAAAGATTTCGTTGATCGCACCAATTTAAGCCATAGCCAAGTAAATTGTTCCCCAATAAAAATCTTTTTCATTCCTTTGATCCTATCCATCATTCAAATTTGGGAACTGATCCCCAGTTCCTATTTGGCTATTTGCCACCATCCACAATGTATAGAAATTCTCTTTTTCCCCATCACAGTATATCTGTTTCCAGATTCTTGAATTTGAGTCTGCAATAATTTGGATCAACTACTGATTTTGGTCAATTTCAGTTTGATGCCAAAAGGATTAATGCTTGTTTTGTTTCCAGTAAAGGATTAATGCTTCTTTTCTCCATTTTTGGATCCATGGTATGGTGCTAAATAAATAACCTACTGGATTTTCTGGTTCTCACAGCCTACAGTGGTTCATGGAGATGAATAACCAAAGTTTTTCTGCATTTTGAAAAAAAAAAAAATCCTTAGTAGTATCTTGAAATTGATTAATATAGTAACTTTTCATAAAAGAGGCGTAATAAAAGTTAATTTGAAATTGATATATATAGTTTTTGTATAAAATGATGTATCCTATCTTGTATAGAACATGCTCAAGTTTATTTATGGTCTAAGCATAGCTGTAATGAACTGACACTTCTCCATTTGGTGTTGAGAGAGAAAACTTAATCCAGTCCAGTGGGGTAGAAAAAGTTATCTTCTTCTCTTTTCTCCATTTAATCATTTTTTATTTCAATTTTACCTTCGCATTTTTTTTTGAATGGAAAATAACAGTAGTAATTATTAAATTGCATCAGCACTGAATTACATAAAGAAGAAAGTTTTGTGTTCCCAAACTTCAGACCCAGACAAAGAAACTGAGCGACCTGCCTGATTCGCTGAGCGATGGACAAACATAATCTTAACCTTGCTACTGGCTAATTCCTCAACCAAGTTCTTACAATAGTAATTAACGAGACCAACGAATGTTTCTTTTACAAGTCAATATTAGCAGCAACTGATTTCTTAATTTTTGTAGAGTATTTTTTTTCTCTAAAAGAGACAAATAAAATAGTAATATACTAGTAATAATAAGGTAAAACTAGAATTCATTAATACTGAATAGTTGTATCAGGATTTTCTTTCCTTACATTAATTGCTTCGAGAAGGATAATTTCCTTAAATATAGATATTCATGAGTGATCTACTATAAGAAAGTCAAAAGTCGTCTGAGAGAATAAGCAAGCCTTCTATTTTGATTTTTCTTTTTCTTTTTCCAATAAGAACTGCTGGTATTTGAGTTCAAAGATCTGATACAAAGAAAGAACCAACCTAATGGGTTCAATTTCCATGAGGTCTTTCACCATAGTATCTTCTTTGCTAGTTTGCTCTATTGTATTCATGTTTACGATGATTTACCAAGAACGATTCTTCATCATAATCGGTGGATTTTCCAAAGGCAAGTTTATGCGGCCGGTTGCAGAGTTTGATGATGGTAAAGCATGTCTAGTTACACCATCCTTTTCTCCCATTCAAAATTCATTATTCTCTCTTTAATTTGCAGGTTCAGCACATGAATATTCTCCTCAACCTGTTAACACTAAACATGGCGAACCGCCTGCCAGACGATACGACGGAGAATCTTGCTTAAGCAGACGCCAATATTCCCTGTACCGCAAACCTTTACCTCACAAACCTTCTCAGTACCTCCTTTCGAAACTGCGCGACTACGAAAATCTTCATAAGCGCTGTGGACCATACACAGAATCCTTTGATAAAGCAACCGGAGTGCTTGGTTCCAGCAATATTTCTGATTCTACAGAGTGTAAATACATGGTCTGGATTGGTCATGGAGGCCTGGGGAACAGGATACTGACGATGGCTTCGTCGTTTCTCTACGCCCTCCTTACTAACAGAACTTTTCTTGTTCAACATGATTCTGATATGGCAGATCTGTTCTGCGAGCCGTTTCCGAATACTACATGGTTATTACCACCGGAATTTCCCTTGAAGGATGAATTCGGAAGAGTCGATGAAGGATATTCGGGCACTTTTGGGAACATGGTAAAGAATAAAATCATTAGTCCTTCCAGTGAGTTGCCTCCATCAGTTCTTTATCTTTTTCTAGCTTCTGGATCTCATGATTTTGATAAGCTCTTTTACTGTGAAGATCACCAAGCAATTCTCCAGAAAGTCCCTTGGTTGATTATGAAATCTGATGAGTACTTCACACCATCCTTTTTTTTAATCTCAACTTTTCAGAAAGAGCTAAACAAGATGTTCCCTGACAAAGAAACCGTTTTTCACCATTTGGGTAGGTATCTTTTCAACCCTTCGAATAAGCCGTGGGGACTTATCACCAGGTTTTATCAGTCATACCTAGCAAAGGCAGATGAAAAAATAGGTATGCAAATAAGATTATTCAAGCCTAAAGACAGTCCATTTAATCTTGTAATGGAACAAATTTTAGCTTGTACGAAACGAGAAAATTTGCTTCCGGAGGTAGACGAAGGAAACCTGGTGGGTTCTTTGACGAAAAACCAGACGATATCAAAGGCCGTACTGATAGCTTCACTACATTCAGAATTTTACGAGAATATGAAGAACATGTACTGGTCATTTCCAACAAAAACAGGAGAGGCAGTTGGGGTGTATCAGCCAAGTCATGAGGAGTATCAACATTTTGGTGACAGTATGCACAATGTGAAGGCTTGGGTTGAAATGAATCTGTTGAGTTTAAGTGATGTGTTAGTGACTAGCTCTTGGTCGACATTTGGATATATTGCTCAAGGTCTTGGTGGGTTGAAGCCATGGATACTTTACAGGGCTGAGGATTGGATGAATACTGATCCGGCTTGTGTTCCAGCCTGGTCTATGGAACCTTGTCTCCACATACCACCTACTTTCGACTGCAACACTAAAAGGAATGCTGATATGGGTATTGTCCTTCCTTATCTCAAGCACTGTGAGGATGCAACTTCAGGACTCAAGCTTGTCAATAATTTTACTTCTTAATCATTCTAATTGATTTTATTACTCCATTGGTTTCGAATCCTTTTAGATAACATTTTTTCTTTTTAATTATATGTCTTTAGGAAATTGAGGAATTCATTATTATTTCTTTTTTTCATTCTTACCCTCAAATTGTTAGAAATTGTGTTTTTCTTTTCAAATGCTCTGGTATTAATATCATGTAGAAGATAAGTTAATCTCTATAGTGATTTTTTTTTATATAAACAATAATTTTCAAATCATTTTTTAAGGGCAATACATTTCTAATTTATTCGCATATTTAGGGGTTACTTGCATAAGCTTAATTGAAACTTCATTCATCCCATTTTAACACTCAAAGTTTGGCATTTTTGGATGTTCCAAAATAACAGTAAAATTTTCTCTTTTAATTAATTAAGTATAAAATAACAATTTTTTTTTCCATTTTTTAATTAATTATATTAAATTTATTTACAAGTTACAGAGATCTAATTAAATAAGGATGTAATTGAAAATTTTATTAAAATTAAATAACCAATTATATATTTTTTTAATTATCGTAAAGTTTTTTTATTAAAAAAAATGCAAAATGACCAGTAGTAATAGCAAATCAAGAAAATCCTCGCGCTCTTTAAACTTTCCCTTGTGTTAAATTCCTTGCTTTCTAGATCATTTGTCTTCTTTTTGATAGAGTTGCCTACTGCTACTATTCTCCTATTGAAATAAGACCCATATAAGGTTTTAAATAACATATTTATTGCCTGCCAAACATTTTTTTCTTTTGCATAATATATGCAAGCTGACATTAAACCGTTTCAAACTGATAAAAAAAACTTAAATTTCGCATCAAATTTTTTTTAAAAAAATATTCAAAACCATGGGAAATGGCTCATCTTCTTATGGAAAATGAGACACATCTATCTCTCGTTGGAAGGCAACTTTTCTTTTCTTGTACTTAATTTTGAAAGATTTATGAAGAAGAGAGTTGTAAGAAATGATCAAATATATATAACTTAATGTCTAATACGAGAAAAGCACTCAACTACTGCTTGACTAGCTTGGTTATTGCAAAGGCGAGGCTTAATGCTAATGAATATAAATTAAGGAGTTTATAGGTAGTTAAAGTTTGCATGAGATCTTAGAATTTCAGGTTTCACAATGCCAGCAGAATTTGGAGATATGAACCGCGGAAGGCAATCTTCTCAGAAGACACTCCGGTTTAGTAAAACGAACAGGTCCAAGTTTGCAGTAGCTTGTCTGGCAGTTTTATCAGCTACAATTATACTCTCTCTGATTTATGAAGATAAGATTGGAGGATTTAATGAAGACAGAATTCAGGTTCACGCTAAAGAAGCTGAAAATAGGACTCAATCTTTTGTCGGTGAGAGACAGCCATCTAGTTTATGCATTATTTTCTTTATAAACCGAGAAAAAAATGACACTGGTGTTTCCTCCTGAATTCACAGGTTCAAAACGTGCTTCTTCTCAACCTGCTTCTACCATTTCCAGCGACAAGCTACTTGATGGACTCGTAGCTTCAGGATTTGATCGAGAATCTTGCTTAAGCCGGTACCAGTCTATCCTATACCGCAAAAATTCAGATCACAGGCCTTCTTCTCATCTCATTTCCAAGCTACGGAATTATGAAAATCTTCACAAGCGCTGTGGACCTTACACAGAGGCTTACAATAGAACATTGGAAGTCCTGAAATCGCGCCAAATTACGTAGTCTGGATAGGCCTTGAAGGTTTAGGGAACAGGATTTTAACCATGGCTTCAGCTTTTCTTTATGCTCTTCTTACAAACAAAGTTTTGCTTGTGGAACATAAACCTGACATGTTGGATATATTTTGCGAGCCATTTCCAAATACTTCATGGTTATTGCCTCAGGATTTTCCTTTCAAGAATGAATTCCCAAAATTCAACCAGCTACTTTCTGATACATTTGGCAACAAGCTGAAGAACAGCACCATTAACCTATCAACAGAGTCACCAGCATCATTTCTGTATATTTACCTGGCTAACGACTATGATGATTATGACAAGCTCTTTTCTGCGACGAGCATCAATCAATTCTCCGAAAAGTCCCCTGGTTGATTGCGAAATCGGATCAGTACTACATTCCATATCTCTTCCTGATGTCAAATTTTCAGGAAGAGCTTGGAATGATGTTTCCTGAGAAAGAAACTGTATTCCACCACTTGGGTAGGTATCTCTTCAGCCCTTCAAATAAACCATCGGGACTAATCACCAGGTTCTACAAGGCATACTTAGCCAAGGCAGATGAAAGAATCGGTATACAAATAAGGCTATTCAATTCAATTTTTAGTCCATACGGAAAAATAACAGATCAAATTTTAGCTTGTACTCAACAGGAAAATTTGCTGCCACAAGCCGATGAAAAAAAACTGATAGATCCTCCTCAGATGGAAAACCAGACAACAACAACAAAAACAAAGGCTGTACTAAAAACATCACTATCACCAGAATTCTACGAGAAAATAAAAAACACATACTGGACATTTCCTACAACAACAGGAGAGGTAATTCAAGTTTACCAGCCAAGCCACGAAAATTATCAACACTTTGGGGACAATATGCACAATGTAAAAGCATGGGTGGAAATGTATTTATTAAGCTTGAGTGATTCATTGTTGATTAGCTCTTGGTCTACTTTTGGATATGTTGCTCAAGCCCTTGGAGGTTTGAAGCCATGGATTATGTACTGGCATCCTAATTGGACGGCTAAGGATTCCACTTGTCTTCGAGCCATTTCAATGGAACCTTGTTTTCATAGCCCGCCTACTTTTGACTGCAAGGCAAAGGGTAAAGCTGATATGGGTGCACTTGTTCCTCATGTCATGCATTGTGAGGCTCCGAGTTTTGGACTCAAACTTGTTAACAGTTATAATGTATAGTTGTAATTATAAATTAATTAATAATTTCTGTTATTAATTGTTAAGTTAATTATATTAATCATGTAGAGGTTATATATTAATAGTAACTCTTATATTATGGTAATGTGGGATCACGTTCAATGATCTTGGCTCAACTTGTTCTTCTATAATTTTAACTTTTTTAATGTTTAATTATAAGAAGCAGAGCTTGCAATTCGTTTTTATAATTGAAAGAAAATACTCATTGATTTCTTTGATTATTATTATTTTTTAGATGTATATATTGTATTTTGTGTTGCTGAGCAAAGAAAACACATTTTTTTTATAAAAAAAAAAAAACTTGACATTTGCTTCCCCCTTCTTAAAATCAAAGCCCAACATCCTCAGTAAATTTTTTAATTCAATAAAATTACTAAAAAAAATCAGCAAAATTGAATTTTAAACTTTAAAGTCTAAACAATATAATTTAAGTTATAATTAAATTATCCATAGGAACTGATTTTCTTTTCTGTTTTTTTTTTTTGGACTAGGGGCCATGCACTTGCTAGCCCCCCATTTCCGCTATGTTTACAAGTCAAATTTTCGATTTTGTTTCAGTTATAGAATAATTGATTGTTTTATTTTATTCCTACATTATTTTAAAAAATTTTAAAGCACATGAAGACATCATATATGTTTGAACTCCTAATAACATAATAATTTAAAAATCCCAAAATATGACTTTTCCTCGGTTGACAAGTGCACATATAAGTAGCCAACTACGTGAGTACAAGTCTGAGAAAAATAATCTGAATATATATAGTAGAAGAGCCAATGCCATGACTAAATTTTTTTTATTACAAGTCAAATGACATATCGCTTTTGCTTGTGCTACTACAATAATTATGTGATTATTAGTATCAAGGTTGGCCTCCATCTTCATACAAACACCATTCATTAATTGCCTTCAGAAGGCGAACAACTTCTCATTTTCTTCTCTTCTTCTTAGATTATTTTGCAGGTAATTTAATTTCTTTGAACTTTTTTTTCTTTTTATTGCATAGTTAACGCTTAGTATTTCTTATTTTAAATTAATTCCAAAAGAAATCATATATGTTCATATTATGACCTGATAGCACCGGTGTTTTTTAATCGTTGAAGTGGATTTCGAACTCGAGACCCACTTCTACCTTCATTGGTAGCACTAATTCACGTCAGACACTACAGTTTACTCTGAAATTAGTCTTTTAGATATGTATATGTAGATATACTATTCTTGTCTCAAACTAGAAGCTGCAAGAAAGTAAATATTAATAAAGATTTGAGGAATTCACTTGCATTGTTGTTGATAAACTAAAGTCTCCGATATATATGTGTTCATGATTCATTTCTTATCAGTTTAAATGTTTAGAACTGCCAAAAGAAAAGTAATGGGAAAAATTTTCCAAATTTGAAATCAAATTTTGATTTTCTAGCAGAACTTTCTCTCATTTTGATTTTTTTTTCTACCTTCTGGTCTTTGACCTTTTGAGTTCTGACCTTTTACTTTTACATCATGGAAAAAAAAAAAAAGAAGAAGTTCTGGCATTTTTCAAGGACACTGTTTCTTACGCCTCTTAAAGTCTTAATAATCGTCGGTGTCAAACATCTGGAATGCGCAATTAGGCCCTATGGTCATTGGGAGATATGTGGGCTGAGCATTTTCTGATAATCAAATTTAATTGAAGAATGGACCCTTCAACTTTTAATTTAAAAAAGGAAGATCCCTTAATTGGGAAGGAAATTTTTTATTTGTGTGCTTTTGGGTTTTTAGCTTGGAGAAGGCTACGCAAAAGGTGAAAAGGATTTTTTTTTTTTTGGAACAATAATTCCTTATTGTTAAAAGGCTTGCATTATTGATTAGGTGCCTGAAAGTTTGTCTTTGACATTAGTTTAGTTTTCTTTGAATGTTCAGCTTTTGTCAGCCCAATTCAGGAGGATCAAATTCAATAAATAAATAGTTTTTTTTTTACATAGCACATGTTCTGTGTTGAGTCCGAAACTAAATGGAAAGTAATGACACTTGGAGGTTTTTCTTCTATATGCATTTTACAGGTTGTGAGTTTTGGCATAGAAGCTTGCACAAGTAGAAAACCATTGAACATTTTTTACGACAATGGAAAAACCAGGATTCACTTTGAAGAATCTCACATTGATAATGGCCGTGTGTTTCATTGCTTTGCCTCTTCTGTTCATGCCTTCAATAATACACCAAAACTCAGCTTTTAATATAATCCAAGAATTTACAGCTGAAGCTTTAGCCCTGGGAGGAAAAGCTAAAAATCATACTGTATTTTCTGCTGCTATTGGTAAGTTATGGTCATCCTTTAAACCCTTTTAATTCTGCTCTTTTATACAGCTTAATCATGTACTTATTTTCCTTCCTGTCCATCTTTCAGATTCTGAAGCTAATTCTGATAAATTGCTAGGTGGAATTCTGGCGTCAGGATTTGATTCAGAATCTTGCATAAGTAGGTACAAGTCTAGGTTATATCGCAAAGTTTCACCTCATAAGCCTTCCAACTATCTCATCTCCAAGCTGAGAAAGTATGAAGATCGCCATAGGCATTGTGGACCAGATACCGAACCTTATTACAATGCTGTGAAAGAACTCAATTCTAGCCACAGCAATTTTACTACAAGCTGTAAGTACATTGTCTGGTTGCCTTCCAATGGCCTTGGAAACAGGATTGTGAGCATGTCTTCAGCATTTTTATACGCTTTACTCACTAACAGGGTCTTACTTGTTCACCATGGAGCCGACATGGAAGATCTTTTCTGTGAACCATTTCCAAAAATTTCATGGTTATTGCCTAAGAATTTTCCTCTTAAAGATCAATTTCAGAGCACCCAAATGAGAAATACTCATAGTTTTGGCAACCTTCTAAATAATAGCAACCTGATGAATGCTTCAGCCCTATCACCTCCGGCATTTCTGCTTCTTTATCTGGCTTATAACTATGATGAGCCTGACAAGCTTTTTTATTTGGATCAGAATCAAGATTTCCTTCAAAAGGTGCCGTGGTTAATTCTGAGATCCGATCAATATTTTGTCCCTTATCTTTTCTTAATTCCATCTTTCAAAGAAGAGCTAAGTAGATTATTTCCTGACAAAGAGACTGTTTTCCACCACTTGAGTAGATATCTTTTCCACCCCTCAAACCAAGCATGGGGACTAATCACCAGGTTTTACCAGGCTTACTTGGCTAAAGCAGACGAAATAATTGGCCTCCAAATAAGACTATTTCACCCTGAAGAAAATCCAAGTCAGCTTGTCATGAAGCAAATTCTTTCATGTACTCAAAAGGAAAACCTACTGCCCCAAATAGATAAGCAAAAACTTGTAGCTTCTTCTGCAACAAAAAACCAGACATTAAAAGCTATTCTAGTAGCATCACTGCATTCAGTATACTATGAAAATTTGAAGAACATGTATTGGATGAAACCCAGTGTGAATGGGGAGGCAATAGGAGTTTTTCAGCCAAGCAATGAAGAGTATCAACATTTTGGTGATAACATGCACAATATGAAAGCATGGGCTGAAATGAATATATTAAGCTTGAGTGATGTGTTGGTTACAAGTTCTTGGTCTACATTTGGCTATGTTGCTCAAGGTTTAGGAGGTCTGAAGCCATGGATTCTATTCATGCCTCATAATCAAACAAGCCCTGATCCGCCCTGTCGAAGAGTCATGTCTATGGAGCCCTGCTTCCATTTTCCGCCAAGTTATGATAGAAAGAAAAATATAATGCTTCATAGTGTTGATCTTGGTGTTAATGTTAGACATTGTGAAGATGTGAGCTGGGGAGTTAAGCTTGTTAATCAAATATCATCATTGAACTGAATACCAAAGAAAAATGTTAATTTCATTATACTGTCTATTTAATTCATTGTCACTCTAGGATTTGATCCAAGAATTTCTTCACATTCAAGCTTTAGCCCTCTCCTTTAAATGCCTTGCTTACCATAATCAAATTTAAGTAAAAAATAAAAAATAAAAAATAAAAATTGAAAATATACAGAATTTTCTAATGACCACATGCACTCTGCCTTTTTCTTCTTTCTTTCTTTCTTCTTCTTATTCTTCTTTTTTGCCTTTTTGCTAATATGACTGGGGATCAACTTACAGTCTATGAAGCACCGACACTTCACTCAGAAGGGTATATAATATCCGATACTTTTTAGACACGTGCATTTATTTGATACTTGCATGACACGTATCAGACACATTAAATTATATCCAACAAAAAAATAAATCAAAAAAAAGTTCGACACGCGTATTTGACATATTTTATCCGTATTAGGAATATAAATAAATTTTAATTTTATTAAAAAAACTTTTTA
>CANYLF011572889.1:0-11684 GCA_948193215.1 Bocquillonia castaneifolia | reverse complement strand
TAAAAAATCAAAATGAGACGGGATAGAGAGGATGAGGAGCTTACAATTGGGAAGTAAGCAAGGAGCAAAAGAACCGATTTGAATAGTCTTCCAACCAGTTTTGCACTCGCATTCAACACCAAGTGAAGTATTAGAACTCTTACATGTTCCTTGCCCACAATCAACCAATGAACATAAAACTTCTGCAAATACCAACCCCAAAAAACATAATACGATCAGGCAAACCCAGAAAAATATTTCATATGAAGTGCCTCAAAAATTACTACTTTATATATGCAAGAAGGAAGTTATTACCTTGTGAAGTAGATGTTGGACTGCATAAGAAGAAAGTAAAGAGAATAATATGAAAAGAAAAGAGAGCACAGTTCAAATTGTATCTCTCCATGTTAATTAAAAGGAGACTATCGTACCAATTAAAGGTAGGTAATGAGAGTTACTAAAGCAACAAGAACAAGGAAAAGGGTCCAACAAAATAGTGATGAAACTAGCTACAAATTAGACCCTCACCACAAAATAATGAACTCGATTAATTGTGTTCTTTTCTAACAAATGTTTTCAGTTATTTCCTATTTATATATATATACAAAGAGATATTGACATCAACTCCTCCTGCTTACGTCTTATAAATTCAATCAGTGAAACAGACCAATTTTGCAAGCTGCTACTCAATTCAATTGCTTAAATGACCCGTTCTATTTTTTACATCTCCGCGTTACACAGGTTCCTTCCATTCCATTTGACTCCTATACCGGTTGACGCCCACTATGAGAATATTATTAATATAGCAATATCAATAAATAAATAAATGGGATTAATTAATAATAACAGACAGCTTCTAGAAAGCGGTACAAAGACTGTTAAAAACAGACTCGAAAGAAGAAGTCGCTTGTTAGAAAATGGAACTGTGTTCTATTCAACTAACAAGTTCTGTTGCACATTTTTCAAACTGAAATCCTATTTTTATTGGGTGATTTTCATGCGTTTAAATGGTTTTTCTTTCATTCATATCTAATATAAAAATGTAAGTAAATGGAAATACATTGAATAAGAAAGTTAACTAAAAGATACAAAATAATAATAATAATAATAATAATGAACACAACAAATTGAGACATTTCCAAACAATTAGGTTACAATCAATCAAATCACTAGGGAAAATTACAAACATAGTAGTACCAGGTCAACATTTAAGCAGATCCAAATTCCTGGAACCACTTCTCATGCTTCTCAATGTCAGCTTGAGAAACACTTCGCTGCACTTTCTGCAAGGCCTCTTCAAAATCACACATTGCTACAGGATCCTTAGATATCTCATCTTTAGGCATGTTTTTAATTTCATCCCGTGTCTTCCCCGCTATCTTGCGCCTCATGCCATTTAAGGAAGCATCCCGGCAAACATTTGTAAGATCATCTCCACTGTACCCCTCTGTCTGGCGAGCCACTTCATCAATATTTACATCAGCAGCGACCTACATATAATAGCATTTTTAACCAATAAGTAAAACTAAAGTGGATAGCCATTTTTCAAACCATCGTGACAAAATCACTTGAAATAAGATCATTTGTCAAAAGTAAACTGCAACAAAAGAAGCGTGTCTACAAGTAAACTCACGCTTGCACCACCATATCTGGCTAGTGGCTACCTAGTTTGATTATAAGCCTTCACCAAAATTTGATAATGACTGAATGTTGACTTGTAATAGTTCATTCATTTCACCATTTTATTATAATCTTCAGATTTAGAAACAACTACATTATACTACGCATACAATCTTGACCCTAACTCCAAAAAAAGATGAAACAAAGCAGACAACAAGGAGGCCAAAATTTAACTGAAAACCACTTGGTGACAATTGACAAAGAAAATATGAAACTCAGCAGAAGTGGAATTTTAGTACAGTGTCATCAACATAACTAGATGATTTTGGACTGATTCAGTTTACCTCAACAGTTTTCAAATTGATCCTGATAAGCTCTTTACGACTCTCAAAATTGGGAAGTGGAATGTAAATACGCTTTTCTAATCTCCTCCTGCATTGAATCAGCATCAGATTAGGGAAAGCACACCACAGGAACATGCCAAATTACAGAATCTCTAGAGATTGGTCAGGTATGGAAGTTCATTCAAACTGACAATTCCAAGAGTTTAACAAAAAAAAAAAAAAGAACAAACCTCAGTGCTTCATCTATGTCCCATGGGAAGTTAGTAGCAGCCAGAACCATCACTATTTTTCGACTGCCATCTTCGTTTGTGGATGTATTGTTTACTCCATCTACCTGAACCAGAAGTTCAGACTTTACCCTTCTAGATGATTCATGTTCCCCAGAAGCCCTGAGGTGTTGTAATAATGAAAAAGAAGTTAAGCACAAAACAGTTTACGGTGAATGGAGAGGCAGAAAGAGACTTGGCTTAGTGCCTACTGAATTTAAAATTCAACTTGCACATTCCATAAATTTTTATGAAGAAATTTCAGCTTAGTACAAAGATGAAAACATAAAATACCATATGCTGTAGCGATAAACAAATGCATTGAATTTTTTTCCAACAAGCAACTGAGAGAAGAACTAAAGAAGTTCCCAAAACTCTATTTACTGTGAAATACAAGTACTTACCCCCGAGCATTGCACAGAGAATCAATCTCATCAATGAATATTGTACTTGGTGCATAAGCTCGTGCCAGATCAAACAAACACCGAACCATGCGCTCACTCTCTCCACGCCACTTTGAAGCCAATGTAGCTGATGAAACATTAAAAAATGTAGTGCCACACTCAGTGGCAACAGCTTTAGCAAGCAGTGTCTTCCCAGTACCTGGAGGACCAAACATAAGAACACCTTTCCAAGGTCTTCTAATTCCCTGTCAATGCCATACAAAAATCAATCATCTTCACTGTCTCCAAGGCAACGATGTGGAAATGCATAAGTGATAAAGAACAAAGTATCACCGCAAGATGAAAAGTGTAAACTAGAATAACCCAAGCACTCAACTTGAACCATTAAAGTATACCTGGAAATACTCAGGCATCCATAAAGGAAGGACAACAGCTTCTTCTAAAAGTCTTTTCGCTTCACTAAGTCCAGCAACATCATCCCATCTAACTCCAGGTGTACTTTCCAAGACATCTCTTTCAAGCATAGCAGCCAAGTCAGGATCAGGTCCTTCATATTGCCCTTTCTTGGACTTCCCATCTTCACTGCCATCACCATTCTATAAAAAAAATTCCCATTCAAATACAGATATCCACATAATAATTACAAAAAAGCAACTCACATTACTCTTTACCTAACACATCCTAACAAAATCTTTTCAAAAAACAAATTTCCAACTTACAGCAGAATCTCCTCCTTTGCCAGTCTTCCCGGCACCAGCACCTTTCTTTCCGGTAGTGGAAGCACGAGCACCCGAATTCACTCTAGCAGTAGCAGTCTTGGCACCACGGCCAGCGGTACCAGCTCTAGCAGTAGAAGCAGGACCAGCTCGACCACCCCAACTCCCATCCTGAGGGGATTTCCGCATACCAACCGGACCAGAACGAGCAGAAGGTCTTCGAGTGGAAGAATCACGGCTGGGGGGACGCCACACATCTGGATCATCAATAGGGGGAGCAGAGGAAGTAGGGTACTCATCCAACGGCTGAAAAACAAAGGAAGAAGATGATCTGATGGGAGGGGAAGCAGCGCGTCTGCCAGAAGTAGGAGTTTCCTTAAATGCCCTTCTCTCAGCATCCAATTGCTTGACAATTTCAGTCTCCTCTGATATGGCTTTCTTGGCATTCATCCATTTCGTCCTTAATAATGGGTCGTCCAGTGTATTTAAGTGCCTGAAACAGTGATTTTTAAATTATAAATGAGTAATTAAGTAATTAATAATAAAAAAAAATTTTAAAAAAAAAGAAGTTAGGTTACTTGTTGATCTGAGCAATGGCGCCATCGAAGAAGATGATAGAAGTGTCGTAGAGGCCTTCGAGAGCGTATTCTCTTGCTAATTTCAAGTGATCTTGTAATCCGCTTAGTGAATTCCCTCCCATTTCTCTCTTTTTTAAAAAAATAAAAATTTAATTCAATTAATTTCCCCAGTCTATTTCTATTTCTAGGGTTTCATTTCAATTCTTTTCCTCTTCCTTCCTTCACTGCTTTCCTTTCTCACTCGTCACTCGTCAGTCACTCGTCACAAGATTCTTTTAGACGGCGACGTTTAAACCATTCAGGAGGAACCCTCTCAAGACGATGTCGTTTGATGAAGCAATGATAAAGCTTTTTATTTATTTATAAAATACTAACATTTTGCGTGTGGTGTGTTCGGTCTTTAATTTGGGCCCTTTATAAATGAGGATGAGATTGAGAAAGGTTTTGGTTGGGTTGGCCGTTGGAAGTATGTGGGGCCCGAATTGGGTAGTTTGTTTGTTGGATTAGATCTAATGAATAACTAACTTTTCTTCTCTTTGTTTTTTTTTTTTTTAACTTTTTAACTTTATTTTTGTCGTTAAAATAAATATTCTACAGTTGCTTCCATGTTTAAATTGAAATTTTGAAACACTAACGTTAACCAGAAGAAAAAAAAATTCTAAAGAATGCTTTTCCATGGTCTTCCTAATGCCCCCAACAGAAAAGTTGAGAAATATCTCAAATTTAAAAACTGGCATGCTTAATTGCTCATCATTATAGACAAAAAATTTCCTAACTAATTGAAGCAACTTATAAAAGTTGTAGGACCATCATTTAATGAAGGTTCATACTCCGATTGGATCTATGTTTGAAACTTTTTATAAAATTAAATGGTACAAAATTAAACAGCTAAAAAGTCTGGAGCATACAAACTCCTTCAAGTGTTATACTTCAATTATAATGTACTCGTGAAAACAATAGAGACTTGTAATTTAAAATTTGTGGAAACTGTAATGCAAATTAGACCCGGTAACATATCAAAAATAAAATCAGTTCAAATTCTTGTAATTTCTGATCATATTTATTATTCTTAGCATTTCGCCGAACTTGACAAACACAGGCTAAAAGGTTAGAGTTAGATCCCTGACCCCCAATTAAGCCTGTATTTACTTTTAACATCACCATGTTATAATAATAATAATAATAATAAAAGCAAATGCAGTAAATTGCTTTGAAATGCATATTTTTATGAAACTATATCTGTTTTTCTTCAGACAATTACATCAACCAGGTGAATGTCCTTACATTTTACTACCCAAGGATGATGTTCATCCGAACATTTCACCCACGTAGATGCCCTCTACTTATTCAAATCCACCGGTTGTTAAGTACAAACTGATGAATGGATTTACTATTTTCAATTTCAAATCGACCGTAAGCGTAAACCAATTTACTCCACCATTCCATTGCTCACTAATTCCTCTAGTCCCCTCTTTAGCCTATCTGCAGCAGCTCTGCAATCAGCCTCTACCAAACCCCCAAACGAGATCCTAACATGCCCTGGGCATCCACAGGCACCTCCTGGAATCACAACCACTCCATGCCTCGTGGCAAGCCAGCGAACAACTTTAGAATCATCAACATATTCGTCCGGTAGCTTTGCCCACAAGTAAATTGCACCTTCTCCACCTCTCACAGCATCTTTACCAAGAGGGGAGAGAGCTTCGACGAGGATTTCTCTGTTCTTGATGAGATCTTTCACTTGCTCAGTCACCCACTCAGGTCCCACTTCTAAGGAATAGAGGGCAAGGTGTTGGGAAAATATAGAGGCGCAGATTGGTATGTTGTCCTGAATTTTGAGGAGTTGAGCTGCAAAGCCCTCCACACCTGACGGATACGCAATCTGCAGGCATTCAGACTGATGTCAGAAGCATTCTACTTTTACAGTTCAACATACAACTGAAGCAGAAAGCTATTTACGTTCATAATAATCCAAGGCTTTATTCCAAAATTCGTAAATTCATTTTCGTGGCACAAAAATAATCCTGTTTCACCACGAGATAAGACCAACGTTACTTACATATCCAACTCGCCATCCCATCATTCCATAGGCTTTTGAGAAGGAAAATATGTTGACAATGTGGTCACCTTCTATACAGGAATGCTTTAGGCCATCATACATAAAATACCTACACATAAAATCAATGAATTAACACCATCACTTTCTTCGCCTAGAGCAACATTTAATGTATATTATATTTATAGATGATAAATTGGACTTTTGCAAAACAACGAAAAAAAAAAAGGAGGTTATGGCACCAAGCACCCACACTGCTATAAAAATCAATTTGGCACTGGTTCTTAATGTCCCTTTTCCATATAATGACTATAAAACTGTTGGAAGTAAACTTCTCTCTTCTTTTCCTCTGTTTTTCTTCTTTTTTTACCTCTTTTAATTCAACATTTTCATGAATATCACAACTATATAGGACGCAAATTATATGTTCCTTCTGATAATATTTAGCTGAGTCCTAATCATGACCTAAAATAAAATATGCTGGAGTGAAGGACCTTCTTTTGCAACTCTTTTTCCTTCTTTATGGTAGAAGGAAATTTAATAAATAAATAGTTAAAATTGTTAGGCCGTTTAGCAGCTGCCAATTTTTTGTCAGGTACCAGAATGCAGACTCTTAAAAGTATATTTGGATTATGGCCTAATTAAAATATTTTGGGAGTCAGAACCTAGTTTTCTACATCACAAATTTTTTGCCATAGTACCCTCAATATATTCAGTAAATGGCAACTCTTAAGATATTCTGACAACCTCTCTCTCCCCTACCATAGATGCAGAAAAAGATTTGCATAAACATAACCGTTACATCAAACACTTCATGATGTAGACAGAAGGCTTACTCGTATGTATTATCTACGATCAGCCAGGATCCAGCTTCTCTGCAGAGATCTGAAATCCTCTATTCAAGATAAGAAAGGCCATATTTAGATTATTTGGAAAAAGACAAGCAAGAACTATATACATATGTGCAAGCCATTTCAGTGGATCAGAGACAGAGAGAGACCTCTCACAAACACAAAGGAAAACAAGAGAGAAAAACAAGACCTTAAGAAGGGGATCTGGAATATATGTCCCAGTTGGGTTCCCAGGGTTAACAACAGTAACAACCTTTGGAACTGGTCTAGTTTCTAACAGCGTCCTTTCCAACCAGTCTGAAATTCAAAGCAACATTAAAGTTAGACCAGCCAAATACAGAAATGCATAAAATTTTACCGTCATACAAACTTCATAAATTCATATTATCTCCAAAATTCTTTTACCAAAGAATCACATGCTCTGTATTTTTCTCAACAGTGGTTGGCTTAGAAAAGATGAGTATCCGTGTCCATTCCATAACAACTACCCCACCCCCAAACCCTTCAGATGGTCAGATGGTTTGAAACTGAGACTTTTAAAACCCCAAGTTTAACTTCAAGACCATCCTCTCAGGCGTGTCTGGCTGATGTATCAAATACACATATGCTCATTGACCAACACATGCATTACTCCACAATAACAATCAAAACAAATATACATATGAACAACGAAATTTTGCCAGCTTAAATATCTTTCTCAAGTAAAATAAATGGTGGACACAATGTAAGTAAACTCAGATTCTTAAACAATTTTGGAATTCTACATTACACTATTGTTTCACGGTCAACAGGGACCACTCTCCATTGTTTCGACAGGGTATAATGGATGTAACTGCATAATGGTGTAGAATGTTGGCAGATATCCAAAACAATCAAAACAGAAGACTAAACCCAACTGGACCATGTCCAACAAGTGACAAGTATATCTCAGTTGCAACATCCAACCAGATCTTCCAGATACATTTTCTAATTGCTACAAGATGATGTATAAACATTTCAATGAGCAGTTTATCAAGAATCACCTGCATCTGGATGAAGTGTCTTCAGGTTTCCAGGACCCACTAAAATATTAGTGATGCCTGTCATCTGGAAGGACATGTACGCATTGAAATAATAAGGTGCGAACATAACAACAGAATCTCCAGGATCACATAATGCAAGAACAAGATTCACAAATGCCTGCGGTGAAGCAAACCATATGTAAATTTTTCTTTCAGAGAACAGACAACAATTAGGACATTTGAACACATGTATAAAACAATGACTACTATATATAAGCCAGTGTAGCAATTCTATCAATGTTAATGAATGTAGCATTAGGCTTCAAAGCCCTAGGTCCGTCATTAACTTCCACACACCTAAATACTAGTTGATTTTTATGCATGTAATAAGCATGAGCATATGTCTATAAAGAATTTTTTGCACCTGATTTGCACCTGCAGTGACCATAACTGAAGAATTTACCAATTTATTTTCCTTTCGCAACTGCAAAACAAAGGAAAATATTAATAGTTATCCATGATATGCATACAAATTTCCCGTTGCAGTCTAATGGTAAAGTATACTGCCCTCACATCAAGAAAACAATTTGGCCAAAAAATGTGGTCCAATGGTTAGTAAAGTATTTGGGTGTTGCTCATAAAGTAGAAACAATATTAAATTTGATAGTATGGCAGATGTATAACTAAAGGATGCACCAGCCAGCAAAATATCCAATCATCTCAGCCAGCCAAGTACGCCAGAGCTAAAGCTCATCAAATATCAATTACAAGAAGCAGAACATCAAACATCAGGCACAACGTATTTAATGTTCCAAACAACATACCTTTGCTGTCAATGCCTCCCTGAGTTCAGGAATACCTTCATCAGCACCATAACAACTAATTCGAGGCTCCCATACAAGCTCTTTCACCTTTTCTAATGCCTGTTTGGGTGGCTGCCAGTAAACTACCCCCTATAGCAGTGCACATTTCAACCAAAGAATGAGAGTTGATCAGCCCTCAAGATTTTTATATGCCAAATGAAACTAGAGAACAAAAGGCAAGGTCAGGCAAGTTAAAATATTTCAATTAGCAAACAACTCAGACTAACACCAAAACCATACTTTGCATATTGTGAATTCAAATGTCTATTATAATCATGTCTCTTGAGAAAACTTGACAAAGAATTGGAAAAAAACAGTAATTTATGTTATCCTCAATTAATAAGTGGAAAGAATAGAACCATGCATGGCATCCAAAAGCCCCTAATTTTGACAGACAGGCAAAGTCAGCTTAAGAATTTTAACATAGCAACTTTTTAGCAAATAGTCAATTTTGGCATCCGAACTTCTAATCATGTTTTTGGATGTCATTTTTATTTCAAAAATCTAAGGTTCAAAGACCTTCTCTAAAACCAAGAACAAGAAATGTAAAAACAAGTTCTGAAGCTTCTAATAGCATACTGCTCTGCACATGAATTTTTAGGAAAACAGATTTTGTAGATGCATTTTCAAAAGCTGTCTGCATTATCTTCAATCCTTCTATTGTAGTTTCTTAAAGTCAGAAATTCTGTTTTAATATCTGCACCAAACACGCCCTTAAGAAACATTCCCCGGTTTTCTATACTCATGAATAGAGATACCAAGAAACATAAACAATGAAGCCTTGGAAACTAAAGTGGACACCATGCACTTCTCATTGTTCAATACCTTTGTATCTAAATATAAAACAACAACAACACAAGTATAACAGAAACATGGGAAAAGGTAAAAGGAAAAAAAAAAAACCTGGGCTAAAGACATGGCATTTTTCGCACTTCGGAGCACTTCCTGTATCTGGAAATCAAACACACACATCATGAAAACATTTCATTCAAAATGTACCATGTGTGATATTCCAATAGCTATATATGCATAATCTTACTTCCATAAAAAAAAAATAAGAAGGTCATTTCCAATAGAACAAACACATGTGAAGGCAGCAAAAACAACAAAAACAAGGCCTTGTAAAAAGCATTCAAATGATATTAATAGAACATTGAAACAATAAACAACACATATACATATGCAACAAACTTTATATACATTTAACAATAACAAAAACAACGGAAACCCAGAAACCCAAAATGAATTAATAAATTAATACCTGAACCATAACAGGCATCTCAGTCTCCAAAGCCCTTTTAGCAAGCTTTGCATAGGAACCCATCTCACTGTTTTCTCTTCAAACACAACAACAAAATCAACGCAAGGAATCTTATATCACAAATCTCACACACACACACAGATAAATAAAGCTCTAATTTTTAACCTCTCCTCTTAGACCCACCAACTAGTAACAACTAAAAGTATAAAAAGCCAACAAAGGCAAGAACCAAAATTCGATCACGTTATGAACAGAAACAAAAGAAATAGAAAAAGAGCAATTGCTTTTGCGGCCTTTGCTTTTCAAAGGGGTTCCAATAAGAACAAGATGAGTTGGGCACGTCTCAACAACCCCCCACCAAGAAAGAAAGTCTGCTTTCTTTTGTGTAAATCCAATTGGACCCAATTCAACAGTTACATATATTGATTTAGTTAACCACTCCCTCCCTTTATAGTTTATATATTTTTTCTTTCTTCTTCTTGTACTGTACTTCTATGTTACTACCCAAAGACAACCTCTTTTCTTAATAAATTAATGTAAGACTGTAACTTTCTCTTGTTTTTCTTTGCACTGCTTTCTTTTACTTTGCCTGCCTTTTTGTCTCTTTCCAAATCGAAAAGTTGACCATTAACGTAAACATGGTAAAGAAGAAAAACTGAAAATGACTAAAAATATAAAAAAATTTCTTTTTTGGGTACAAAAATAGAAACTTTTGAATGTCATTAAATACCCAATAAAGCAAGTTACACAAATCCGAAGTAATATGTATTGAAAAATTTTAAAATTTTAAATTGAAAATAAAAATATTTCTGTTGAGGTGTTCTAAATTGAGATGTTAATCATTATCCAATATTAATCAACAAGTGGCTTAAATTTTAGGGAATTGAGTAAAGGTTAGGAAGAATCTCCTATAAGTGCTTGTAAATTTATTAGCAAAAATGATAACAATAGCAAAAAACATTACTAAGGATACCCTTTTAATTTATTAACTTTCTTTTTTAAAGGGTGATGAGTTTAGAGGGGTGAATATTTGTGGAAGAGATAAATAGGAAAGTTATTTTTAATATGAATATTGTTTGTTTTGTTTGATTTTGCAAACAAATGAAAATCAGAGCCTAAAATAAACAAAACGACATGGACACTGGCTTTGATTATTGTGCACCAAACTATAAAGATGCTTTTTTTTTCCTATGTGTCTATTACAATGGCCCCACTATCGTCAAATGAGAGAGAATGATGACAAAAAGGGTTTAACCTTTTTCGGGCGTGCTGCATGCTCCTAGTCCTAGATACGGTTTTATTTTAACCGAGTCCAGATCAACTGAGCCGAGTTTTAAAACTTTTGGTCTCTGTTTAGTAATCTCAAAAGCTGATTCGATTTTTCTATTGGGATGGAATATCTTGATACGGGAGCATTTCAGTATTTCATTTTGAACTTTTATTTTATATAGATCTTTTATTTTAAATATATATAATCAAAATTTCAATAATAAAATGTGACTATAAATAATAAATTTAATAAAACACAACTAATATTTAAAATTAATATTTTTTTTAAAATGTGTGTGTATATATAATTAAAATTCCAATAATAAAATGTGATTATAAATGATAAATCTTTATAAAACATGCATAAAATTAATATTTTCTAAATGTATTAATTTTAAGTGATGCACTAAATTAAAGATTAAGTAAATATTCCAATATATTCAATTCCACATAATAAATTATCTAATAAAAAATTA
>CANYLF011572213.1:0-10384 GCA_948193215.1 Bocquillonia castaneifolia | reverse complement strand
ATCTTTTAGGTTAAAATGAGCTAGAAACCTAGGTTGTGTTGCGTATTGCTGTGTTGTTAATAATCTTTGGCATATAAATTGACCTAATTGCTAACTTGGTAATGAAAAATCAATCTATTTGTTGATAGAAACCCACAAATGCATGATTGTATGGAAGATGTAAGGAAAATCTATCTTTGTTATATCATGCTTAGTAGTGGGAATGAACGTAGGTATAATATCTACAGTGGCTTGTAAATAATCATAATTTAAGGAATGCAATAGTTTGATCATAGAATCTATGAGGTCAATGCGGCTTCGCATTTCTTAAAGGAATCGAGACGCATACCAATGTAAGATGTTCCTGATCCTAGTTCAGGTGGTAACTCCCACATTAGCTCCTTCTGCTAAACGGATAGTGCTGCAGTCGTCAGTCAAAGTAGTCTATTAAGGTAAGCTCTCTTTGTCTACAGTTTGGATGACAGATTATTGATTCAAGTGATTTAAGCCACTTTATGTATTTTTTTCATACTCTAGTTTCCTTGCATTGCATTCTTACATTAAAACACCCTACCTTGCGGGTACCACTGGTTGAGCCACCTATGATTTATGAATTTACTTCACAGGGGCAGAATCAGTGACCACCACTCATAGTAAATTGAATGTTCTACCATTGCTCGGCCCTTTTAAGGGGAGATGGTTAACGGAAGTTCACCCACTGTGGGAACCTTTCTTAGCTAAACTGAAACCATGTAATGACCGTAGCAACTTCCCTTAGGACTTACCAAATACTTGTTTGTTATGTGATGCCATGAAGCCATTGTTTTGACCTAGTCTAGTGCTATTGCCCTTAAATTGAACCCTAATTCCCTAATTACAACTTGTGTGAAAGGGATGTCAAAGTGTTGGTCTAATTGTACCCGACTAATGCTAAGATGGCCCTGGAACATAGGGAATTTTAGGAGTCGAGAAGAGTGACCATGACCATTACCTTTGTGAAAGGGATGTTGGTGTGTTGGTTTAATTGTACTTGATTGTTGGCCTATGTGCTTTCAATTTAACTTATTTTGAGCTTAACAACTTTAAGTAAGTGTCTAACAAAGTTCCCAAGTGTGTAGGATGAGTTTTGAGAAGTATATTCAACAATTGAAAAAGTGACTTATAAATTGCTCTCGCGACCAGAAGGATCGCCCCCGCGATATCGGTCGCCCCAGGGATTAAGTAGATAACATCCAGTGTTGAGAAGGGTGAAATTTCCTATAGCTACTGGAACTCTCATTGCGTCCGTGACATATGTGTCTCCCCCGTGATCCAGCCTAATGTCTTGAAGAGTTTTTTAGAGTGCCCATACGATTAGGGGATCACCCCGTGATCCAAGGGCCAGTAGCCTTCAAATCCAGACCTTGACCAAAGGCTTGATATCATGCCAGCGATATAGAGGTCGCCCTCGCGACCAAACGAGCAAAAGGTCTAAATATGTTCCAAGCATGAGATTGCGCTAGCGACAAGGTGTTCGCCCCCGTGATCAAATGAACAGAAGATATGGGCAAGACTCAAGCATGGAGATCACGCTAGCAATGAGCCATCCCGTCCGTGACCTACCTTGGCATGAATTGGATTCAAAAGCATGTCACACCAGCGAGCACTCTATTCTCAACGTGTTCCACAGGCTAGAATCACCTTTCCAATAAGTCGTGCCATCACGTCTGCAGCCTAAGACATCACCCTTGTGATCCTCGCAGAGTCTCGAGAGAAACTGGCCATTGAACCACTTTTCAAATATCGTGACCGTGACTACCCTCAACGCCCCTGCGACTTGACATCCTACAAAGCATTTAATGTAGTTTTCTCTAGCTTTTAGAGACAACCGTAGAGGTGTTTCTAATAGCTAGTTTTGGGTTTTTTTTTTGCTATAAATATTCATCATAAATTTGTCTCAACTAAGCGCATTAATTCTTTGATAGCCAAACTCTTGCAAATTTAATTCTCTTTGTACTTTAAGCATTTACTCATTAAGAGTTTGCTTGTGTTGGGTAGTTAGAACTTTAAAGCATTTATTACTTGGGTTGAGTGTCTAAAATCCTTGTACCAGTCTGGATTCTTGAGTGAGTTGGGAAACACTAGGGTTAGGTTAAGAGAGCCTTATAAGTCTCTTATGTAAAGGTTGAAGATAGCCTATTGAAATCTTCACTGTAAGGTTTGGTGTTAGCCTTGGTAAATGCTAAGTTATGAGATAACTTGTTAAAACTCTCATTGTGTATTCTTGGTTGGATAGTGGAACCACAAAGGGTGTCTTTAGGAGAAGTGGACATAGGTTAAGTTGGGACTGAACCACTATAAATTCTTGTTTATTCTTCAAAGCATTTTTTATTTTCTATTCCGTACTAATTCACCACCACCCCTCTTAGGTATTTCAGTTGGTATCGGAGCCTTGTAGCTCATTTTTACCTTAAGTGGTAGTTTAGTGGTCAAGAAAGATGTCGGGTGATAGCTTTGGAAGTTTGAGACCTTATTTCGATGGAAGTGATTATCCATATTGGAAGTTGCGTATGCAATCATTCTTGGATAGTGACCAAATTAACATTTGGGATCAAATCATGTTAGAATGGACTCCACCTATTTCAACCGTAGGTGAAGTGACAACAACACTTGATAGAAAGGATTGGGTGGATGCACACAAGAAGAGCAATGGTGAGAACCAAAGAGCCATGCCCTTACTCTTTGCTTCTTTATCTAGAGAGGAGTGTGCAATAGTACAACATTGTACAATCACTCATTCTATTTGGAAGACATTAGCCAACTATAATGAAGGGATAATCGATGTGAAGAGCAAGAGGATAGAGCTTCTTATCTAACAATATGAGACCTTTAAGAGAATGGTAGATGAGAATGTCACCACTCTCACTAACCGGCTTCTAGCATTGGTAGAAGGGCTAAGGAAGCTTGGCAAGATCTATTCCCTCAGTGAGGTCAATAAGAAGATTCTAATATCCTTGCCTATAAAAAAGTTTGAGGCAAAGATTGCATCATTAGAAGACTCTAAAGATCTCACCACCAGGTGAACTGATGAGCTCATAGGTAATCTCTTGATTTATGAGATGAACTATGATGAAGATGAGAAGCTAAAAGCTAGTGAGAAGAAATAGGAGAAGAAAAAGGACAATTGCTCTTAAAGCCTTTCAAGAGCAAGAAGTTAAACCAAAGAATGATGAAGCCAAAGATGGCCTTAGTGAACAACAACTAGTATTACTCTCCAAGAGAGGAATACGAATGATCAAGGAAAGAGAAGGGTCATCTAGCAAGGGCAAAGATAGAGGCAAGAGCAAGGATAAAAGGAGAAGTAAGGATGTCTCCAAGAAGAATGGCTCCTTATTAAGGTGTTTTGAATGTGGCAAGAAGGGGCACATTAAACCAGATTGTTCTACACTCCAAGGAAGGCACAAGAAGCGTTTTAGTGGTGGATGGGATGCAAATGATCAATCTATATCCTCTTCATAATAAGAAGATGAAAGTGATGATGAAAGTGAGGATGAGACCACCAATCTTCCTATCATGGCCCTTGACAACTATTCTAGTGAGGTAAACATCTCTTACCTATCATCTTTTCCTGCTTTCTCTTCTGATTGTGATAGTGATGATCATGATAGTGATGATGATGATAGTGATGATGATGATCGCATAGAACTCATCAAAGAGCTTAACTCCAAGTGTATTCTTTTTCATTATAAAATGGTTGAAGCTCAAAAGCTTTGTGAAGAGAGTAACAAGGAAGTTAATGAGCTTAAAGCAAAAGTAGAATGAATTTTAAGCTCTGCCAAGGGGAACTTAAAGGTCAACTACATGCTTTTCAGTTCAAAGTCTCTACAATGATGACTCTTTCATAAGAGAATGAATCAATGAAGAATGAGGTGGAAGAATTGAGAGAATCCATTGCCACGTTTCACAAAGGTAAGGAGAACCTTGATATCTTTTTAGTGTCACAAAGGCCTCCCCTTATGAGACATGTCTTAGGATTCAATGAATGCTCAACCTCTTATGGTGCTTCTAGAACCACATTTGTTAAATCATCATCGCCACCACAAGTCTCTAGTGTTGATGTGGCTAAGACTAAGGGACGGAAGCCTAAGTTAAAGCAAGGAGATAAACCATCCATTGGTTCTTTGGCTAAGAGGACTAACACCTTTCAAGGCAAGCCTAAAGGTAAGTTACAAGGTAAGCCTTAAAGCAAACCCAATGGTAAGCCTCTTCCTAAAGGCCAAGCTCCTAAGAAACATTACACAAGGTAAAAGGCTTTGAGTAAAATGACCTCCTCTCCTAAGGTTCAATGTCATTATCGCATTAAATATGGGCACATTAATGTGTTTTGCCATGTTAGGAGGGAGCACCTTAGCTTGGGAACTTTTGTTAATGCTTACCCTCAAGGACCTAAACTTGTTTAGGTACCTAAAAGCAAGTAGTTAACTTGTGTTTGTAGGTATGCTTGAAACTACAAGTGGACCAAATGAATGGTATCTTGATAGTGGATGCTCCAAGCACATGATTGGTGATAAGAAGCTCTTCTGTAAGCTTGAGAAGAAAAAAGGAGGATTGGGCACATTTAGTGATGATGCCAAGAGTAAGGTAATTGACCTTGGAACCATTGGTAATGACTCCTCTACTTGTATCGAAAATGTGCTTTTAGTTGATGGTTTGAAGCTTAACCTACTTAGTGTAATTCAATTGTGTGACAAGGATTATAAAGTCACTTTTGATTTGAAATCATGCTTAGTCACCTAGTCATTGGATGATAAAGTTGTATTCGAAGGCAAAATATCTAACAATGTCTACACAATTGACCTACACAATCTTGTTAGCCAAAATGTGAAGTGTCTTGTGTCTATTAGCAATGATGCTTGGCTTTAGCGTAAAAGGCTTGGACATGCTAGCATGGAATTAATTGAAAGCCTAGGCAAGGGGAAGTTTGTGAGAGACTTGCCTAAGATCAAATTCACATAGGACAAGATATGTGATGCTTGCCAAAAGGGAAAGCAAGTAAAATCCTCCTGCAAGCCAAAGAACCAAGTAAGTACTTCTAGACCACTTGAATTACTTCATATGGATTTGGTTGGACCTTCACAAGTAGCTAGCTTGAGTGGAAAACACTACACATATGTTATTGTTAATGACTACTCTAGATTTACGTGGCTTGTATTCCTTACTCAAAAGAGTGATGCTTTTGAAGCTTTTAAATGTTTTGCAAAACGTGTTCAAAATGAAAAGGGGTATTTCATAACTTCTTTGAGGAATGATCATGGAAATGAATTTGAAAATGAATCTTTTGAAAATTTTTGTTCCAAAAGAGGTATTTCTCATAACTTTTCATGTCAAAAAATGGTGTTGAGAAAGGAAAAATCATACATTGATTGAAATGGCAAGAATAATGCTCAATGAGTTTGGTTTACCAACCTACCTTTGGGTGGAAGCCATTAACACATCATGTTACATTTCAAACCATGTTTTAAAAAGACCTATTTTGAACAAAACCCCTTATCAGTTATGGTATGGTAAAACACCCAATATTTCATATTTTAAGGTATTTGGTTGTAAGTGTTACATTTTCTATACCAAGGACTATCTTGGGAAATTTGTATCAAAAATGGATGTGGGAGTCTTTTTCGGCTATTCCAACTCAAGCAAAGCTTATGGAGTCTTTAAGAAAAGAACTCTAGTAGTTGAAGAGTCCATGCATGTTAGCTTTGATGAAACTTGTAAGCTTGATTCTATGAAAGGTATATGTTCTTGTGATGATGTTGTAGGTAACCTTGAAAAGCTCAACATTGGAGAAGATGAGCCTCAAAGTTCAAAGGAGCTTGACAAGGGCATTCCACAATAAGAAGAGCATGCAAGTAATCAAAGGAGTGATGATCAAGCTCATGTATATCCCCAACAAGAGCGTGGAGACCTTCCACCTACATGGATATTCTCCAAGGATCATCCTAAGGACAACTTCATTGGTGAGACTTCTAAGGGTGTAAGTACTCAAAACCAACATAAGCTTTTAGATTCTAATCTTGCATTCCTTTCTCAAATTGAGCCTAAAAATGTTGATGAGGCCTCCCATGAGGAGAGTTGGGTACTTGCTATGCAAGAGGAATTCAATCAATTTGAAAGGAATAAGGTTAGGGACTTAGTACCTAGACCTAAGGATCATCCAATAATTAGAACTAAATGGGTATTTAGAAATAAATTAGATGAGCAAGATCAAGTCACTAGGAACAAAGCCCGATTGGTTGCCAAACGATATAACTAAGAGGAAGGCATTGACTATAATGAGACCTTTTATACCCATTGCAAGATTAGAAGCCATTAGGATTCTTTTAGCATTTGCATCATTCATGGATTTCAAACTCTTTCAAATGGATGTTAAAAGTGCTTTTCTAAATGGTTTCATTGAAGAGGAAGTGTATGTTGAGCAACCTCCTGGTTTTGAATGTTTTGATTTACCAAACCATGTTTTCAAACTAACTAAGGCCTTGTATGGATTGAAACAAGCTCTTAAAGCTTGGTATGAAAGGCTTAGTTCATTTCTTTATGAAAATGGTTTTGAAAAAAGGAAAGTTGACACTACTCTCTTCATAAAAAGACATAAGCATGACATACCCATTGTCCAAATTTATGTTGATGATATTATATTCAACACTAATAATGAGAGTTTGTGCAAAGAATGTGCAAATTGCATGACTAGGAAATTTGAGACGAGCATGATGGGAGAGCTCAAATTCTTCTTGGGATTGCTAATCAAGCAAGGCAAAGTGGCATCTTCATCAACCAAGCCAAGTACACTAAAAATCTACTCAAGAGGTTTGGGATGGAAGGATGCAAGCCAAGCATAACTCTAATGAGAACTACAACCAAATTGGACAAAGATGATAAAGGTAAGAGTGTAGATGAAAAGAAGTCTAGAGGTATGATTGACTGACTCCTCTATTTAACTTCTAGTAGACCTGATATCATATATGCTACATGTTTGTGTGCACGTTTTCAAGCATTTCCTAAAGAGTTTCATTTGCACTCAGTCAAAAGAATTTTAAAATATTTGCATGGCACAATGCATTTAGGATTATGGTACCCTAAGAGTGTTATGCCGGTACATGTCAACTAGTTGGAAATTGCTTAGTTTCATGGTGTTCTAAGAAACAAGTTAGCATTGCTTTGTTAACCACCGAAGCCGAATATGTAGCGACGGGTTGTTATGGATCACAAGTTTTATGGATGAAATAATAATTAAGAGATTATGGCCTTATTATTGATCACATTCCCATCAAGTATGACAAGACTAGTGCTATTAACCTCTCAAAGAACCTAATCAACATTCTAGGGATAAGCACATAGACATTAGAGATCATTTTCTAAGAGACCGTGTGCAAAAAAAAAAAGGATTTTTTGTTAGAATTTATTAACATAACTAACCAACTTGCAGATATTTTCACAAAACCTCTAAATGAAGAACGCATGAACTTCATTAAGAGTGAACTTGGAATGCTAGATGGAAGCACTCTATGATTTTCAAAATGTTTGATCTTTGGTAACTCCTTGAGTCTTATGCATATAGACCTAGAATGAATACCTTGGACTCATTTAATAGTCCTAAGGAATCATTTTTAGTCATAAACTAAGCTTTAAAACCCAGTGGCAAGAAAATAAATTCTTTTGACTTGAATTTTGAAAAAAAAATGTTTTTAGACCTATAAATTATGAACGCGATATCAATAATCGTGGTTGTGACCATAGGCTAAGAAATTACATATGATTTTTTTTTTGATCGCGGACATGTTCTTACAATCGCGGATGTAATCAATGCCTAAGTTTTTTTAACTTTACTGTTTTATTGATTGCGGTCTTAACCTAACTTAAAAAGTTCTTCAAAACCTTTTAGATGTTTGATCGCACCCATGAGCATCTCATCACAGGCACGATTCAAACGTCAACTTTCTAAAAGGCTTTTACAAAGTAACCGCAGTCGCGATGGATCCCACCGCCCCTGGAATTTCTAGTACTTTTCAAAGGTTTTCTAAACCACAGTCTGATGTCCATGATCGCGGAGGCGATGGTTGATGTTGCGGTTGCGATTACAGGTTAATTTGACTGTTATCTGACTATTTAAAACTCACAGGCGTGATCACCTTGATCGCGATCATGGCAGATGCTTAAAATTCAATAAAAAAAATAGCAATTACTAGCCATTGTAAAATAGCTAGTGATGGATTTTTAGGGGTTTTTATCATCTTTTCTGCCGCAAAGGGTGTTATACATGCCTATATAATCCATATTAAGCATAAGAACAAAGGTTTACACCTTTTCTCTTTGTTTTTAAGACTTGATATTTGCATTTTCTCTTCTACTCCTCCTTCCTCAAGTCTTAAAACTCCTTTTTCTTTCATCTTTCTACATTTTCATACACTTAAACAATCATAATGGGTAAGAAATCAACCAAAGAGGACAAGGGTAAAGGAAAAGCTCTAGTGGATTACCTTACAAGGCATCCAAAGAAGAAGATTCAATTCATCATCCATTTAGAAGGACGTAAACTAGGAGGCATAGTGATTAGGGACCCTGAGGAGCAAGACAAACCTCAAACTCGCCAAATCACCTCCAAAGACACACAAACAGCTCTCCAAAAAGAACAAAACAACAAAGGAAACACCTCATCTAACCTCTGAAACTCAAGTGGAGGAATAACCTGTCATGACCCAAACCCGGGTTATGTGACCGGCGCAAGGGAACGGGAAAGCTATATGCTACCAGAACCTATGGCTAGCACCTGGTAATTATCATAACTTAACATACCAGACCAGAATTAAATATTCTAGTTTCACAAAAAAATATAATCCTGTTCACATCTAATAAATAATAAATCCATAAATCATCTGATATCATATAATATAACTAGCATACTAGCTGGAGCATCACTAGGCTAAAATCATCCACATATCTGATCATCCATAGATAATACATAATACAGCATCATAACAGCAATACATGCTCAAATAAACCATAGATCAAGCATCCTAATATAAAGACGATACTATTGCAGCCACTAGAGTTCATACATCCGAATAATAGCACTAAAACGTACTCAAAATAGCCGGTGAAGAAGAATATCGGTGGAGAGACTTTCTGATAGAGGTCTGAGAAGAATCCTGAACAAAAAAAATATTTAAGTTGAGGGGAGTTAGACCTCACTGAGTGAATTAATAACACATTTATGAAATGCAGCATAAATCGCAAGCAGTCATACAATATGTATAATAATAATAATAATATACGTACACACACACACACACACAGTCACATTCATGAATGCAACAGAACATAGCATACAAGGAGGAGGATCGAGGCAGAACACCTAATAGACCTCTAATCCCCCCACATAACCTTGAAGGCTCTCGTATACCAAATGATTCACTTAATCCAATGATATTTGTCTGGCGCCTGGAGTGTTTCATGAGCAAGCCCTAGATCATTATCAAACTGATATGGTCACCCGGAGTGACTCATGAGAAAGCCACCGTATAATCATAAATAAAATAGGATCGGCGCCCAGAGTACCTCACGAGCAAGCCCCACCAGGTAGCTCATCCCATAACCATCCTCCATCCGAAATCACAAAACACATATCATATGCATAATATATAATTCATAACATGCGAACAATACATACACACACACACACACACACACACACACACACACACACACACATATATATATATATAACATGAATGTATATATGATTTCTACATGATATGAAATGAAATATGATTTTCATAATAATAGCAATAATAGTAATAGTATGAATAGTAATATTAGTAATAATATTACTAATACTAATAGTAATAATTATCTAACATGCAAACTACGAGCAAATCATAAATGTGAAATTAACTCACAGGACGAGTGTGCGCCTCTGTGCGCTCTTGAACTGCTAGTTCTGCCTCTGTTTTTGCTACTCTCTACAGAATATATAAAAGAATTTAATTTTGATAAATAATAACCTAATTCCTAATTAAATCTAGATTTCTATTTAATGATCAAACATATCCTATCAACCTAATATTATAGCTTATTATATTACTTAATCCGTTTAACTCGACATCACGTTTTACGAGAAAATTCTACCAAAAATTCAACAAAACCTCCCTTGTAAAATGAACATCTCTCCACCGAAGTGGAGTCCATCCTGCAATTAAACAGCACTTCTATAATCACCAATCAATTGCTGGGCCTACCACAATACTCGGACTTACCAAACATATCAATTATAACAATTAACCAACATTATCCATTTTATACATTATTCAACTTATCACACTATTTCTATCTATATATTAATCTTATTTAAAGTCCCGAATAGTCCATCACAGTC
>CANYLF011571001.1:0-13384 GCA_948193215.1 Bocquillonia castaneifolia | reverse complement strand
CCCCCCCCCCCCCCCCCCCCCCCCCCCCCCCCCCCCCCCCCCCCCCCCCCCCCCCCCCCCCCCCCCCCCCCCCCCCCCCCCCCCCCCCCCCCCCCCCCCCCCCCCCCCCCCCCCCCCCGCGGCTGTTTTGTGTTTTGAGTGAAAAGGAAAAATGAAGCCTTTATTAATTTTAGTGCCGAGAAACCTGGATACTTGTATCTTCCTTCACCCATCATCATTTTATCGGTTCCTATTATTACTCTCACCTGTCTAAGTTCTTGACAAGTTCCTTAAATGTCTGATGTTAGAATAATCGGCTCAGGACTCCATTTTTCACCAGATCCTTGGTCTCTCCTAATGAACAATTATAGAAAAATGTCCTTTTAGTACTCATTCAGCTAGGATCTGGGCCTTATCAATAACCTTTTAATAACTAAGGACTAGGATTTTGCAGTGGTTGTCCTTAACTATTACCGATTTGAACCAGGTCCGGTCTATTATTCTCCTTGAACATAAAAGGCCTATCAACACAATACCCCCTTAATTTCACACTAGATCTAGCCCCCATCTCTCCAGCCAGACCTAATCCTCTCATTAAAAAGTTTGCATTACATAGATCTGTCATCAATGAATACTTTTAAGGCTAGGTCTATAGTCTTATCTGCCCGGGCCTATCCTTATAATGGGCCAAATTATTTTAGGAACAAACAATTGCCCCCTGCATATATAATTTTACTATTTAGAGTTGAAGTTATATGCATGTCAGATGGTCTCAAAGAAAGATATTTCTCTGAGAGCTCCCAATTCAAAAAATAAAGACCAGGCCTCTACCGATGTTGACCAATTCTGGCTTGATCGGGTTATTTTGGATCCCTAGGCCAATGAAGATTGGTCCCATAAATAAAAAGATCTAAGGTGCTAGCTCTCTCAAAAAGAATTTCAAATTGAACGAGAGCACTTTGTAAGGAAGTTCTATACAGATTCCAAACTCCCAACGGTAACCTCTACAATAAATGCTAATTCTGTTCCTTGTTCCGTAACGGCTAGTCCTGGAATTCCTTCGATCAATCAAAGTAATAACAGTTCGAGATCTGTCACTAATGATTCATTACCTCAATAGTCCTTTATCCCTTTGAATTCTCAACATGATAACGATGATTTAATCATCTTTAACCCTAACTTCCTTCGAGATTTTATCCTATCCGTTATCAACAATAATCCTCTTAACACTCCAACTTCTACTTCAACTCAAATACCCACTCCTAATCCTATCTTGAATGAATTACCTTCTGTTGTTATCTTTGTGACTCCTTCCCAATTGCAACCTTCTACTTGATTTACCAGAGCTCTGCCTATTCCCCTACTTCCATTTCCAATCAAACGCTTCCTTCCTCAACCAGCTCTCCCTCACTTTAAATCATTTACTATGGCTGCTCCTACAATCTCATGAACTTCTAGTCCCTCCAAAGGTTCTTCTTCCATGGATCCAGTTGATGCCCTAGAAGACATGAGAACAACCATATCCCTAGCATCAAAGTGGCAAACTTGCCAACTTACTTTTCTTACAGGTAGGTTTATAATACTTCTCTGTAGGTTCTTTTTTTCTTTTCTACTTGTGCCTTATGTTTTTCACAATTACAATGTAGGATCAAAAAACATAATTTTGTCTATGCCAACTCCAATAAGGACGAATACCTCTCTGTTACCATTGGTTTTAATACCGAGGAATTGCCAACCCTGCCCCGTTACGGTGCACCCAATCCTACCAACTTCTTGTTGGAAATCCCTACTGCTGTTGCCAGACCTTACATCGAACCCTAGCCTCGTGCCATCGCCCCTTAGGTCCAATAGTGTAAATGAATGAAGGACCACTTTGAAGCTGATTGGGATAGACTAGGCATCACTTAGCTGGTCTACATAACTTGTAATGTACTCCCCTACCAACCAGCTTTGATCACAACAGCCTTAAAATTTTGGAGTACATCCAGTAATGAATTCATATTCCCTTCTGGGCACCTTTCCTTCACTCTAAAAGATGTTTTCTTTCTCACGGGTCTGCTAGTCCTTGGAGAGGAATGTGTTTGCTTGATATCTAAAGAATTCAATGCCAGGCATTCAATCACTACGAAGCATGACCAATACACCTCTTACTCTACTATCATCGATAAAGCTCTTCGACATGCCGGAGCTCTTACTACTAGTGAACATGTCCGGTTTCTTTGGGTCTTGTTCTGTAGGTATGTTTTCTGTCCTACCACTTATAGACCTCTCATGGACTTTATTCCACTTTGTCAATACCTTGTGGCTAGCAATAGGAACTTTATGGCCCTAGGAAGTATTTTCTTGGCAAGTGTCTACCAAAACATTAGGAAATGTTCAATAAAGAACTGGTAGATAATCCCATCGTTATGTGCTGGTTCATCCAATCTTGGTTACTCACTTACTTTCTAGAACTAAGATCTGAGGCTGTTCAGTAGGATGTAAATTTTTCGGTAGAATAGCATGCCACCTTCCAGTGTGACTGGGACTCTGGCAGGATCTACTATTTCTTTTTGACCCATCAAGAGAGGACACATGCCCAGATCTATCCTTTTGATACATTGAATCACAGCCCTTGGATCAACAATTTTCCAGATTATCTTCTTCCAGACCTTTACCACCGGCTTCTGCTTGCCTATACCAGTTCCAGGGTGTTTATAATAGGTGGGGACAAGGCCTTTAAAGGTAGCTCTTCCAGCTTTCCATTAAGTTTTGAACATTATTTCCCTCACCTATTTACGTGGCAATTTGGTTTCAACTGTGTCATTCCCCCAGCTATTCCTGCTTCGAACCTACCTATTGGGGCTTCTTTAGTTGCCGCTGATAAAACCCCTACCACAATCAGGGCCCTCCAGAACCATTATAAGACTTTAGCTTGCAGCATTCATTCGATCCCCAAGAATTATGTTGATTCTTGTAGGACCTGATGGCAAATGGTCTATTCCAAGTTGGTAATCCGTCCTGTTGATGATTTGATTAAAGGTAAGAAAGCTTTACCTGTCCTAGTCTGTTATTTCCTTTATACGTCTTGCTTTCTAACCTCACTATTCTGTTGTAGAATTTAAAGCTCAAACTGGAGTTGTTCTCCCCATCGTTCCATCTAAAGCCGAATCTATTGTTTCTACTCTTGCCAGTAAAAGAAAAGCACCTGTCAGTTCTTCCAAACTTCAAAAGGAAAAGAGTCTAGCGGTGCGATCTAAGCCTTCTAGTAAGTTTGCCAGGACTGTTGCACCTCCTAGAGCTGCTCCTGCTGTATCCATTCCGGTGGTAGTAAAGGTGGTGGGAGATGAAGATGAGGGTCTTAAGAGAAGAGAGCACAGAGAGTGAAGAGAGCTACTCTGGTGAGGAAGTAGGGACCTATGATTTTCCCCAGCATTCTGAGAACAAACCAAGTATGTTTTGTCTACGTCTTTTCCCTCTTTCTTTCTCTTGTTTTATTTCTCACTGCTGGTACTTCCTAGGCCTTGAGCAAGAAGATGATGTTGAGACATTTATTGTTCAACTAGTCATAAAATTAGTCCATATTGCTGGGGGTCTAGTGCTACTACATTTGATCCTGACCTATAGACACCTCTCGCAGCTGCTAAGCCTGTAGATGAGGTTTACTATTCCCTTTCCTTCCTTTTATTTCTTTAATTCCAATACACATTCAACTGACCTCCCTTCTTTTATCGTCAGGTCTTTGATTAGGGATTGATACCCTCCAAGATCACTTTGAAGCATGATATGGATTTTATGGATGTATCTCTCGAGACTACTGAAGCTGCTCCCCCCCACCGTGGATCCTAAAGAACTGAAGGAGGTGGTCAACTCGTTCAACTTGACTCTTAAGTAGGAACTACCCTCTCTCTCTGAACTTCAAAACAATGCTTTCCTTGCTTCGCTTGGATACCTCAGTACTGCCTTCCCCAATTCACCTGTCCAGGCTTTGACAAAGCAGGTTGAGAGTCTCTTCCAGACCTTGAGCAATTACAACATGGCATAAACCAATTCTACAGCTAAACTTGTAGCTTCTTAGCAGCAACGTGCTTTATATGATATTAGGAGGGCAGAACTAGAAGAAGTAGGCCAAAAGATGTTTGCCCTTAAGCCCAAATTTGAAGAAAAACAAGCTACAATACAAGAACTGCAAAATCAAATTCTCCAACTACAAGCTGAACAGGAAATCATAGGCCAAGAAGTCCGTGGTTGGCCATTGAATACAAAACTTTGGAGACTACAGCTGATGCAACTGGTGAAGGTCTAGCAGCCTAGAAAGAAAAATATCGCTCTTTAGAGGCAAGAGGGAAAACAGGCTCGAGACCAGCAGGTGGCATGCATCACACAATGGGTGGATCTGCACTCCTTTGACTTTGATGCTCTCTTCCCTTAGAACCATTTTCACTCTTTCTTTTGAACAATTCAATGGCCTGTATGCAGGTCTTTTGGTGGATGTACTAAATGTTTGCTTTGCCAGGCCATGGTTTTAAGGCATTTGTTTTACTTTTATTTACTTTCTCTTGCACTTTTAGACTACTCGGTCTCATTAACCTATTTTTTGCACTATGGCCTGATCTACAAAAAATCTACAATCGACCTTTCCTTAATCCAAACTAGGTATAGGACTTAGGTACCAAGTTAGACTTCAATAACCTTACATTGGTGATTGCTTGGCCAATGATTAAAAAACTAACCTTGAGTGAAATATTCAACTAATATTCCACTTGAAGACAAGATCTGGATCTTTCCATCTAATGGATCTAGCCTTGCATGAAAAAATCAACTGATAATACTCTTGAAGACAGGATCTGGATCTTTCCATCCCATGGATCTGGCCTTGAATGACCATTCTATGTGGTTTTACTAGTCAAGTTGTTCACAGTATCCATCTTTTCTTACCCTTAGAGTAACCATGATTTTATTTTTGATTCCTTGGCTTATAGCTGGAATATGTCTTTATGTATTTATTTTTGTCAAGATCTAGTAACTTCAGAAATGGCCATAAGGCCTATCTCTTTATTAATGTGGCCACCAGGCCTCCTAGATTACAATCCTTTCATTATTAGGCCCAATTACAACAATAGCAGAACTGTAATATACAGAATGGCCCTAAGGCTTATTACATTTGCATTTTGTAGATGTCCCATAAAGTTGGGAGGTATGGCTTTAGATACTTGCCATGAATGTACCTCTGGTGAGGTTCTACTTCCAGGCTTGCTAACCAATAAGAATTTCCCTTCAGGACCTTGTGTATCTTGAACGGTCCTTCCCAATTTGGGGACCATTTCCCAAATTCTCTATCCTTCAAACCAGGCAGAAGAATCACTTTCCACACCAGGTCTCCTTCTTGAAAACTTTTCCTTTTCACCTTCTTATTATAGAGCATGGTTATCCTCTTTTTTCTGCATAATCATGTAATCCGGAGCCTACAACCTTGTCTCCTCTAGATCCTCCAGTTCTAACAACATGGCTTTTGAGAACTGGTCTGGAGTCAAACTGTGTTGTACTACCACTCTGAGCGTGGGAACCACAATTTCCAAAGGCACAACTACTTTATGTCCGAAAGTCAAAGCGTAAGGAAATGTCCCTGTGGCATTACTCTTGGAAGTTTTGTAGGCCCACAAGGTCTCCAATAGAACATTGTGCCAATCCCTTAGGTTGTCATCTAACATTTTCTCTAGGATCCCTATTAGATGCCTTTACCTGTCCATTAGCCTGAGCGTAATGTGGTGTAGAGTTCATAAGTTTGATACCATTTACTGTTGTAAAGGCCCAGACCTTATGGCCTGTAAACATGGTTACCTAGTCTATTGTAATGGACTGTGGAATCCTAAATTGATGAATGATTTCCTTCTTGATAAAATCAATCACATCTCTCTGCTCAGCTTTCACCATTGGAGCTGCTATAACCCATTTGGTGAAGTAATCTGTAGCTACAATAAGGAAATTATGTCCTTTGGATTAAGCTGGATAGAGCTTTCCTATCATATCTATATCCCAACCTCTGAAAGGCCAAGGTTTGATTATAGAATGTAGATATAGGGCTAGAACTCTTTGAAGAGCACCGAAGCTTTAGCACTCTTGACATCCTTTAGAAAAAGCTATTCAATCTTTTAAAATAGACGGCCAGTAGTGACCATGTCTCCTAATCAACCACCTCATTTTTATCCTTGACTGGTGCTCCACATACTGCATTATGGACCTGTTCCATCACCTCCATAGCTTATGAAATGGACAAGCACCTCAGCAATAGACCTGTTGGATCTTTCCTTTATAGCTCACCATCCCATAAGGTGTACCTGAAAGCTTACATTTTTGTTTTGTGTGAAACTTTACAAACAAGGTTCTGCAAGAACTTCTTGAGATCTATTCACCATTCGTTAAGTTCTGTAGTCTCACAAGCCAATGCTTTAACTTGCATTCCCTTTCCATGATTGATTGATGGAAATGACAAGGTGGCCCAAAAAGACCTTCTATTCATGCATTGTGCCATCCACAACAAACCTATCCAAACAACCTAATTTTTCATTGACCACCTCCTTAGCCTAACTTGTGGTAAGGGGTCAGCCATCTTGGCTGGCTCCTATGTCTCCTAAATTGCCCACTTCTTCAAGTTTGACCTTGAAAAACCCCAAGCCTACCCTCTTCTTGGTGAGCTTAGACTGGGTAGAGGCTATCTAGGACTCTCCTCATTCATCCACAAAATGAAAATAGTTACTAAGGAAGGGGAGAAATATGTCTACCTTGGGGGTGTGGCAAATGAGGACAAAGGGAAGGAGAAAATAGAGAACAAAAAGAAAATACAAGAGGCTGCTGAGAAGGGCAAGGCTTTAGAAGGAGCTGAAGGTGAAAGAGAGCATGAGATTGAAGAGGAAGAAAAAGAAGAGGAGGATGCAACAATTAAAAAGGTTGATCTCATATTCAACACTCTTGAGTGGATAGCCAAGATGATGGTTGATCAAGAAACTTGGCAAAGGAAGGTGGACAAGCAGTTACTTCAACACAATATGGAGCTTCAAAGGATTTCAAGGGCAGTCCAAGAAATCAAGACCTCCCAAAAACCACCAAAGCCAAACCAACCTCCTCTATCTAGCTTTTAGTCATTCATGCATCTCATTATCATTTTTAATTGTTTTGTAAATACTTGTATCTATTTATCTTTTCTTAATGAAAATTGAAGATTCTTGAGCTTAATTGTGTTTATCTTTATTTTTTTGTGTGCTTAATTATTCCATTGTGCTTTAACTCTTTATCATCTATACTTTAACTTTTTGTTTTTGAGTTGACAAAGGGGTAGAATTTGGGGATTCTTTCCATACCTTGGCAAGGAGATTAGATTGGATTGAAATTGACCTTTGAACTTAAAAATGTATTTTAAGTATATTTGGTAAAATTCTAAAATTTGTACATATCTTCCTGAAATCCCTATGGCAACCAAGAAGGGGGGGGGGGGGTGAATTGGTTGTTTAGCAAAAACAAACTTAAATGCTCAATTAAAACTTCAATCAAATGGCAGAAGCAATTCAATTACTTAAACATAATAACGTGTCATAACCCAAACCAAGGGTACATGACCGGCGCTAGGGAACGGGAAAGCGATTAGCTACCAGAACCAGTAGCAAGCCTAAACCCGATAAACACAATAATTTAACCATCATTTTGTATTTGATCAATATGATTTAACACTGAATGCATATACATATACATGTAATTTCTTTGTAGAATTAAATGATAACAATATTAATGATGATAGTAGAAATAATAATAATATTATTATTAATGATCATAATAAATAATAATTATAAAAATCAGCATCCCAATTGGAGCCTTAAAACTACTCATGACTATCATCACTATACTCATTTACTTCAATAGTAATATTATGAACATGTATATATATTAAATGATTTACGAACGTTTGGACTTATAAATTCTAAACAAATAGATCACTGCTGCAGCTCTAGAGTATAAATGCATTTATATGATACACCAAGTTGAAACTTACTTAACAGCCAGTGAAAAATAAATCTGGCATCAAGTACTGACTTGCGAAGACTGAAAATAAGAAACCTGAAAAAAAATGGGTTGACGCGAGTCAGACCTCACTGAGTAAATTATATCAAATCTATTTTACTTAATCACTATGCATGCCCAAAAACATTCTTTTACAATTCCTTTTTATAATAACAAATACGATTTACATATACCAATGAGGGAGGAAAGGGAAGCAGAACTCCTAAACCCAAAATTTTCCTCTAATGTCCCTTTCGGGTCTCTTAATCCAACGGACTAGGCCTATTTCCAACTTTACCTACATATCCATATCAATTCTAATACTTGTCCAATATATATACCAGTGTCACGATAGCCCTTGGCATCCAAACTAAGGCTAACCTGGACCTTAAAGGCCTCAGTCAAATTTTCTTATCCAAACGGGTGACCAGCTCCACGAGAGCCCATGGCATCCAAAGCGAGGCTGCCCTGGTACCTACCATATAATACACGTGTGCCCTGAGAGCCCTTGGCATCCAAACTGGGGTTAGCACACCCCAATCATATTTTATCACATTGCCAAGTCATTACATACCTGAATCCCTATCAATATCATGTGCACATGAAGATCACACAGCGTCCTACTGATCCGGAGCAAGATCGCTACCAGCCTGACAAACTATTAAAATAAAATAATAATTTCATCACAGATAACGCTAGGATATCTTAAATAAAGATTTAGAATCCTATTACAACATCAGAAACCCATTCTAACTCATACACGTTTATCGAGTCAATTCTACTGAAAATTCGACAACACCTCTCCTATAATACGGATATCTCTCCACCAAAGTGAAGCCCATTTCTAGAAGCAAACACACTTCAAAAATTCCATCCACATACCAGGCCTGCCAAAAATGCATGGATTTACCAACACAAATAAACCGTAATAATTAATTATAATCATACTTTATTTACAAAATCGGTTATCCTATTACACAATCGATTTAATTACACTTAATCGATGCATATACTTATTCACTATAAACCTCAAATTAATTATTTTCATCACTAATAATCCTAACTCGGTTCATCATTCGAACTCGTTTTATCCGAATTAAGCATCTACGTTAGTCATAAAAATTCCAATTCCAGTTTATAATTACTTATTTACCATGCTTATAACATATATGAAGTCTGAATAATTTAATTAAATCATAAACTCGCATTTCTAGAATTTCCAAACACCGCATTTTATCTTCCGGGATTTTTAATTTACAATCTACATAAAATTTAACTATAGTATCTTCACAAAAGTTATCCAAAATAATTTTAGGGATTTTTTAAAAATATAACCGGAGATTTCTGGGTAGGGCCCATCGACCACTGCCCGTGGAGCCGCGTCGCCACAGGGGTGGCCGTTGACCTCCAAACTCTCCAGATTTGGTTGCAGCAGACTAGGGAGCTCACCTGTACCACTCAAGTGCTGCCAGCTATCCCAAAATGTGCAGATCAAAGTAAAACGTCTTCGGGGGCATAAACAGAAAACGGCTCCGATGACCGATGAAATGGCTGATTCAAGGCCGCACACTAAACTTTCCTGGGGTTTTAGGCTGCTCTGCGTTCGATTTTTGTGATTTCGTGGACTGAAATTGGCCAAAAAATGGTCAACCACCAAAGTAGAATATTCAAGGGGCAAAATCATCACAAAACAAGTGATATAATTTGGGGAAAAACATACCAAATTATAGAAGACGTTGAGCTCTTCGATTTGATATGTGGTGGGTCAAAAATGGTGACCGGAATCGGAAGTTATAAGTCAGAGAAGCTGATAGGGCTATAGTGGCTGTTGGAGAGAATTGGGGGTACTCTGATTGTTATGTTCTGAAGTTTTCTGTCTACAATTGGATACTTGGCAAAAAAGCTGGTATATATAGAAACAAAGTTTCCAGATGTTGCAATTTAGTCCTTTTCTTCAATTACTCATTATTCTTAACTCTGTTTCGCTCAATTTTAACCACGAACCTGTATAATATTTTAACATATTCAATAAGAAAATTAGATTAAAAAAACTTCCCAAACTACGCTTTTGAATTTTTCAAAGATTAAAACCGATTAATTCAATTCCGGATCAATTAATTTAATTCGGGTTGATTAATAAATTTCTAGTTTAAAATTACTTAGTTCCGAGTTAAAATTATTTAATTCGAGCAAAAATTCATGGGAATTACATTCTTCCCCCCCCCCCCTAAGAAAGTTCATCCTCGAATTTAGATACATACCTTACTATAGATACAAGTGAGGATATTTCTCTCGCATGTATTGTTTCAACTCCCAGGTACAATCCTTAATAAAATGATTCCTCCACACCACTTTCACCATCGAAATCACCTTGGATCGTAGCTGTCTTATCGATGATCAATGATGGTGACGGGATATTTATCATACTTCATATCCTCTCCAATCTTGACATCATTAGTCTGAATCACATATGATGGATCTAGAATGTATTTCCTCAACATTGACACATGAAAAACTGGATGAATCCTGGATAACTCTGGTGGTAAAGTCAATCTGTACACCACATTACCAATTTTAGACTTGATTTCACATGGACCCACAAACCTGGGTGCCAACTTGCCTTTCTCATTAAACCCCATCACACCCTTCATGGGTGGTATTTTTTTAAGAACACACAATCACTAATATTAACAGAAACATCCTTCCTCTTAAGATCTGCGTTGCTCTTTTATCTACTAAAAACTACTTTCAATCTCTATTGTATTAATGAAATTATCTTGCAGGTAAACTGAACCATCTTTGGTTCAGAAAGTTGTCTTTCACCACCATCCCAACATAATTGAGATCTAGACTTTCTTCAATATAATGTTTTAAATGGTGCCATCTCAATACTCGGATGATAGTTGTTGTTATAAGCAAATTCTATTAATGGATTATTTAAATTCCAGTATTTGCCAAAATCCATAATGCACATTCGTAGCATATCCTCAAAGGTCTATTTAAGGAAGAAAAGTTGTACTTAAACCCAATTTGGTGCCATAGAGCTAACTGCAGCTCTCTCGAGAACATTGTTATGAAACTAAAATGTCTCTCTCTCATAATGGATTCTATAATCCCATATAAACGTACTATTTCAAAACACTATACATAATCATATCCTATTTCAATCAAACCTCCTTCATAGATATAAATAAGTTCTTTGATAACCTATCATTCGTTTTCCAAATTAATTCATACTGCATAATTTTTTTAGGGTAGTCTAATTACAAGATCATTATTACTCGTTTCTCTTCCTTCAAAAAAACTGAATAATTGTTACAATCATCTTTTTTTTTTGTCTCAAATGATGTACTTCACTCCTTACACGTCATATACTCAGGCATGACACTTGTAATAATATTCTTATTATCGATCCTTTAATACCAATTCTTCAGGTCTTGACATATTTTTAATCAATCCAAGATGAACATTGTGGAGCGTATAATGTGCTTCTTCCATAATTCCTTTCTGTAAATCATTAACTTATAAACACACCCTAATGCCCACTCTTAGTATACCTTCTCCATTCACTCTAAACTCTTTTGTACTGTCTTTCTGCACTTGCTTAAATATCTTTTGCCATTCAGGGTTTCACATTTGTGCTAGTTTGACCCGAGAAAGAGATACAGATCTTATTCTGAATCGTGTTATCAACCTTCAAATTCACTTAACCATTTTTATCATCCCTGACAAACTAAGCAATCTAAACCATTAATTTTTATTCTCTGAACAACGGTTTACTACCATTTTAACATTAGCAAGACCGCTAGTTGAATTCTTATTTATTGCATCTGCTACTACCTTCACTTCTTAGATTGATTTTTTTTTTTAATTCAAAGAATCATATGCATTTAACATTTTTAACCATCTGATCTGCCTTGGATTTAAATTTTTCTACCAAAAAATATACTTCAAACATTTGTGAACCGAATATAATCACAAGACATATCTTACAAATAATGTCTCCAACCTTTAATGTAATTATTACTCCTGTCAACTCTATTTTGTGGATAGGATCATTTCACTCATGAACCTTTAACCATTTTAATGTATAAATTACTATTCAACTACTTTGTATTTGCACACATTCTAACCTCACCCTTGAGGCATTACAAGGTACAACATATCATTCAGTCTCAGTTGATAAGGTCAACACAGGAACCGTGGTCAGCTTTTCCTTCATCAACTGAAAATTGTTCTCACTGACTTCATCTCTCTCAAATTTCACGTTATTTCGAATTAACCAAATTAATATTATTATCATTTTCAAGAAGCTTTACATAACTCTCAAATACTAATCCATCAAATCTGTAACTTCTTTTCTTAGTACTACAGTGGGTCTGAGCTAATCTAGACCTGCTTCAAAATTTTAAAATCGATTCAAATATTTTTTCTTGGACACCACATGCCCCTAAAGAGCCACACTATCCAATCAAAATTCACATTGTATTTCTATAACTTAGCATACAGTTGATATCTTCTCAAATTCTACAATACCATACTCAGATGTTGTTCATGCTCTTCAATACTCTTACAATACACTAGGATATCATCAATGAATACTATTTTAAACTATTCTAGAAATGATCTGAATACTCTATTCAGCATATCCGTAAATGCTGCTGAAGCATTAGTTAACCCTAAGGTATAGCTAGAAACTTATGCTGACCATACTTAGTTCAAGATGTCATCTTCGGGACTTCTACCTCACTAATTTTTAATTAGTGGTAAACCGATCACAATTCAATCTTGGAAGAGCATTCTGCACCAAGCAATTGGTCAAGAAAACTGTAAATTCAATGAAGTGGATACTTATTCTCTGTTGTGACCTTGTTCAGTCCTTTGTAATCAATACAGAGTCGAAGTGCACCATTCTTCATCCCTTCACAACAATACAAGGTACCCCAGGAAAAAGTTAGGTCTTATGAAGCCTTTATTCAGTAATTCTTGCAACTGCTCCTTCAACTCACTTAACTCAAATGGGTCATTATGTACGAAGGTATATGTAACATCCTCAAGTTTAATTATACACATTAGTCGTTAATCGGTATTATTATTAAGTTTAATTTTGTTAATTGTGGTTTATTCATTGGTGATTATGTGTAGGAGGGGTGTAATTGAAAGAAATAATAGTTGGAGGTAGTTATAGGGTAGTGTTTGAATGTTTGAGGAGCTAATGGAAAATTTTCTTTAATTTTTGATTAAAAGTCAAAGATTATCTTTTGGTGACCAATAGGATTATTAATGTGGTTAATTTCTATTAATTGTGTATCCTTGAGTATAATTGTGTGTAGTGTGGTACATAATATTCCTTGGTAGATTCATATTTGTGAGT
>CANYLF011569780.1:0-15939 GCA_948193215.1 Bocquillonia castaneifolia | reverse complement strand
TAATGTGTATTATGTGAATGAGAAAAGGAGAGAGAAGGATGAAATAAAATCCCAAGAGAAGAGGAGGAGAGGAGGCAAATTCAGAGTATTCAAAGTCTTAGAAATCTTTGGTCAATGCATCCTTCCATGTCCTTTTAATTTAACCTTCTCTCTTATTACTGGCAAATAATCTCCTATGACCATGGAAATTTATATTAGAGAGACTCACTCACTCACATTCATTTCTCTCTTTTTAAATTGTAAAGACCCACTTACCCACTGTCAGGGGCGGAGGCACATGTATTGTGAGGGAGCCACAAACTTTTTTTTTTACATTTTAGTACGTGTGTAAAAAAAATTTTAGGCTTTATTTATAAATGATTTTGAACTTTGACCCCTTTTAAATTATTTTTATTCATTTCAATACTTATATAAAATATTTTTCTCACAATCTTTTTTACTTTGGCCCTTCAAATTAATTTTCTTTTATAATTTTACTATGTCTAATTTCATTCCTCCTTCATTTATAGTTCTCAAAATTTTAATTATAGTGTTTTACAACTTTTCACTTTTAATTATATACATCTTAAATCCATTAATCCTTAGTTTATTAATTATTTACTCATAATTACTCTCTCCGTTCCAAATTAACTATCCTTTTAGATAAAATCACTGCACTCTTTAAGAAATTAAATGATTAAAAAAGTTCTCTCTTTTATAAAAAAAATTACTAAGATGATTGATTTACTCTTCTTGTAATCATTAATGTTAGAGAGTTTAAAAGAAAAAATATAATTCTAGAAAAAGTACTATCGATATTAAAATGTAAAACAATTGAGAGTGTAAGAGTGGAAAAAAACAATAATTAACTCGTTGGTTTTTTAAAATGATATAATTTAGAATAAAAAAATATTTAAAAAGGATAGTTAATTTAATTTGAATAGAGGGAGCAATTCTTTTAATCATTCTGTATCATATAAAAAAATTTATAAATAAACCATAAAATATAAGAGATATATGTTTTTTTTTAGTTTTGACTAAGGTGAGTAAAACCGAACCAAACTGAAAAATCGAATCAAATTTTAAATTTGGTAAATTTTAACTGAAATAATCAAATCAATCTAAAATTTTGTTCTAAAACTGAAAATTAAACCGAATTTTTCTTATTTAATTCGGTTTAATTTAAGAGATGAGAAAAAATTCTGAATTGAAACAAAAACCTAATATTTATCCCTAATTTTAGCCCTCTAAGTTAAAGTTCTGACTCCGCCCCTGCTCACTGTGTCTGGTACTTTCTTTTGGCCAGCATACATTAACATCCTACCTTCCTCCCATCCCATGTCACCTTTTCTATTTATACAAACTCTTTTTTTTTTCTTTTTCCTTTATTCCCCTTTCTTACACTCATTTATTTCATGTAATTAATACTGATGTACAAAATCTTTTTGGAGGTGAAACTTTTTTTAACCATATTTTTTTAGATTTCCAATTAATCAAAAATTTTAAGGTAATTTTGTTGTCTTTTTAAGAAATCAAAACTTTAATTAAGCTAAAATAGTTCAAGTAATAGAGCACTTGAACTTGCTGGAGGTGGAGAATTCGATCTTTAGAGTGCAGAAGAAGATGGAAGTATTCTACCCGAGATTAGTCGGGGTTTCAAATGGGACTCCGAATACTAAAGTAGTTAAAACTATAAAAAAAATAGTTATCTAATTTATGCGCTTATTGGTCCGGTTATAATATTTTTGTTAGTGAATTATATTTACAAAAAAAAAAAGATTCTTTTAGATTATGCCTAATTATTAAAAATATCTAAATTTTTTTAACTTTTAATCACAAATTTTTAATAATTACAAACAAATATTAATCCGTTAATATATTTTTTTCAAAAACACTCTACAATCACTTTTTAATTAAAAAAATATCATTATAACTTGTTAAAATAATATTTTAGAATTTTTAAAGACTATCTAACCTGGAATTTTAAATGTTGACAACTTATAAGAGATAAAATGCACATTTAATTTTTTTTTAAACTATATGCTTTAATTTAGATAATAAATCAAACATATATTCACATAAAGTAAACAATGTGTTTTAACTCTTATAATTGATGTAATGTTAAATTTATTGATTTAATCTTATATTTTTCTTTCAGAAAAAGTTATTATAGTGAGTCACATGATTAATTTTTTAACTGTTAAAATGATTATAACGTACTTTAAAAAAATAATAGATTAGTATTTAAGTTTGTGATATAATTGTTCAAAACTTGAAAGTTAAGGAATCTTTTCAGTAATCAGATATTTAGATTATTCAATAAATTTTTAAATAATTTTATATGATATTGTCAAAAAAACAGCCTTTTTTTATTAAAATTTAAGACAATGGCATTTTCGAACATTCAAATTAAATAATTTAATCAAGCTTCATAGTAGAATTTTTTTTAAATCAGTAATTAGTATGATGGAAAAAAATAAACTGTTTAGAAGTAGAAACACATGTAGTGATTTTTTTTTTTTGAAAAAAAAGGGTAACAATCATATATGTTTAATTTGAATTTTAATTTTCATATTCGACTTCACTCAAAATTTATCTTTAGCTAATGTTAGATGAAGAGACATTTAAAAAAAAAAACTATTGAAATTTGTGTGTGTTCAGTTTGCGTTAATGAGTTGTGAAACATGCAAGGAATTGTTGAGGAAAATAAATGAATGAGGACAAATATTCTATTACTCAAGGTACTGTCGGAATTTGTCTTTTATTAAACGCATGATGTACATGTTGAAGAAATGTGGTACAAGATTAAGATGAAAAGATACCACAAATTACAGTGCATGAGAAAAATGATATGGAATAATTGCGGTTAATGAACAGTAAATTAATGTAGAGCGAGTGCATTGGAGGTAACCACTAGTCAATAATGGTTATATGCATGTAGCAATTAACACTAATTAAAAAAAAAAAGAGTGATAATCAATAGCAATTCTCAATTTTTCACTGTGGAGTTTTTCTCCATTATGAAATATATCCATTGAATTATAATTGACTCGAGATAAATATCTAAAAATATTTATTACAATAATGAGTGAACGGCCGCCTCCTAATAAGTATGGTTCAGGAGAGAAGGGAGGGCAGCCAAAATTGTAGAGATGACAAATTGACGATACATTACATAATATACATTAATTAATATGAATTTGTCATGTGAACTCTGACCTAAGATCCACGGGACCCTTTGTAATAGAACCACATAATAACTAGTAGTTGACAATGTCAATTGCAATTGCATTTCCTTTTTAGTTTTTACTATGGCTAAGGGGGGGTAGTGCATTGAAAAGAATTTTTATAATTTGTTTAATATTCACTAGGCATTATACGGTTCAATAATTATGCGCCTTTCTTTTAATATATCACTATATAGTATAATATTTTTTTTTTGTTTTTTAATAAATAAAGATGGATATATGCTAGAGTATATGTTCATTCATTAATTAAATGATGGAAACTATTATGCTAAATGATAAGTACCCAACTTATCCAATATTTTGCCTTTCGAAAAAAAAAATAGTTCTCATGTGTACATTAACTTAATAGACTTTTTTTTTTTATGGGTGTTGAGAGGTGACTATCTTATAATAATGCATATTCATTTTTTTTTTTTATTTGAAATGAGTAGGTAGTAGTTTTTGTCAAAGAACATTACAGATTCTTCCATTTCAACTTTGGTATTCTACTAGTTTATTATATAATGCAGACTAAATGACAGGGGGTCCAATCCTAATAAAGTAGTTAATTAATTGATTTAACAATACAAAAGAGAGCATTTAGTTTAAACTTTGGATTGATTTAACAATCAAATGGGGGACATTAAATTAAAGAAGATTAAGAATGTGTTACGCACAAGAAACCACCACTTGGAAAGATCAGAAATTCATAAAAACACCAAATACTTTTGTTCGATGCTTAAATAAAGAAAGACAACTTACACTAAATGGATTTCTTGTCATCATCAACTTAGGAAAGTCCCAGAACACTAAGAATCTTTATTTATTATTATTATTTTTTTATGTTTTGTTCTTGCTGCTGCTGCTAAAGTTACAGTAGACAAATTTCTTGTTTACATGCAATTATCTATTTTTCAAGTCTCCATCCAACCATTCAATGCAAAAGCAAAGCAAGCAATGTCATGTTTTTACAGGCATTATTCATACTTGGAACTTGGTCAGAATCCAAGTGCTAAACAAGGGGCTGCCAAATAAAATAAACAAGTTAACATGTAAAACATGTGACAGATAAAGAACTCCTGAGACTACATCAGCTTTCAGGGTCATGGTTGAATGGAAACATATAAAAATGTTTATAGGGGATTGGAAGCAAACAGTAAATGAAAAAAAAAAAAAAAGATTTTTCTGCACATTTCAAATGTATCTCGTGAATCATCGTACATAATAAATACCCATATATATATTCTAACAGTAGTCCCCCAAATCCAATGGGACCGACCTGTAACAAAGCAATCTCCATTTTTCTACTCCTAAAATTCATCATGATGGTATCAATCAAGGTAACTGAGAAAAAGAATTGGGACATGCTAACAAAAATGAAACAACAAGAGAACAAAAAAAAATTGAAGGGTTAAAAACATTCGTAGGCAAATGAGCCAGCCCTCGTAAAAGACCTGTCCTAGCCTTCCTCTTTCCCTGCACCAATCAGCATGATGCATTGGCATGTCGTCTGTCTTCTGTGTATTTCGCTTTATTCGAATATAATATCTATAGGTGCCAAGAAATCAGGCTACAAGTCCCACAGGAAGGCCAATAATAGTATCCTTTTTTTTCCAACCAAAAAAATAAATGACGGATTGCTATGTTACAGATCCAAAGAATGAATCTCATACCCTTGCTCGTGCCGCAGGCAGGCCTCTTCTTGCAAAAGTGCGAGGGATGACAGTGAATTCAGACCTGAAACACTGGCCTTTCTAGACAAAATTCTGTGCGCCTTCCCAAATAGATCTTGACAAATTTCCGAGCCATGAAATAACTGATGTGATGCAAAATCACTTGTCTTTTCTGTTCCACCTCTAGATTCTAGCGGCGATGGACCTATCATGACCAACTATGACTCCATGATGTGGCAGTTTCTAACAAAATCATTGGAGTAATTGACATACTTAGTCCAAAATGGTCGCAGATGCTCAAAGCCAACGTCCAGCCAAGGTTTTGACTGGCCATTGTAGTGAATAACAGCAGCCTTTTTCACCCCCTCAATGTCGGTCTTATTCTGATAACCCAAGCCAAGCATATGCCAAGATGGGTCAATTGGATGAACATGACCTTTGAATGCAATTAACGCAGGAGGTAGCGTGCCAAGTTTCCACATTGTCAGGTTTGACTTCAAGTTCTGCAGACAAAAACCCAATTATATACAATAAACCATCAGCAGCACTAAATAACCATTGATCCATGACAACTAAAAAATAAAAACTAAACTTTTGAAGTATTCAGAAAGCTATTTATTAGACCTAAACTCTAGTTGTATAGTTCATTAAAACTGCCAAGAACGGATGTAAACCTTGGAGAAGCATGAACATTTTGAACATATTTCAAAGAATAACAGAGTTTCAACATTCTAAAGCTTTCTGTGGCACCACATCTTCCAATTTTTCAATGGCCAAGTTTTCATAGAGAATAATTAACAGTAATAGAGTTCATGTCTCGAGGGAGAGGTAGGGGCAGATACAGCGACCAAATTCACAAAAAGAGGAGGAATAATGATTTTTGGATTCATTTTCATGCAAAGCAGGCATACGCTCCCTGCAACTCTGGATGATGAAATCCATTCTGCAGAATTCAAGTTATACTCTTTATTGTAATCCTTACTACAGACCTACAACTTGGATCAGGAAAATTAAAAGATTTACACAGGTGGTCTGGGTGATTCTGAGTAATGATGACCTTACCTCTTTCAGCCACGAATGGTAAGTTTCTCTTATGTTTGTTTTCCTCCATGCGCGGAGATCAAATATATTCATTCCATAAGCCCATGCACATTCATCAGGGTCCAAATTCTTTTGAACAAGAGGATGAGAAAAATTGAAGTAATTCCTGAAGTGCTTGGACATTACCCAATCATCTTCTCCTTTACATGTTTCAACAGCTCCATTAACCTTCCCCTCAAGGTCAACTTCCCAAAGTGGAGACAAATCACGCTGAATGACAACATCATCATCTAAGAAGACCACCTTCTTGAGGTTTGGAAAGAGCTGTTGTTCATACACATTTAGCATAAGGGTTGGTTCTTGAAAGAAAGAATGAATAAACAGGTAAATCTAAAATAAAAATGTACAAAAACACTGCCACTGTCAGCAACATAACTAATTATCATGCACAAGTGATGAAGAATAAAAATCAATGTCCAGATAAGCAATAATTTCCTTGTTACTACTTCACATGCCACACAATTATCAAGTTGTCCCTTGTCCATTTCCACTTGTTCAGCAGACAAACAACATATTTTAGCCATGTAAAATAGATATGCATGAGTATTGTATTTTGAGCATGTTCAGATAATCACTCCCTAAACAAGTTCAATGAGTGCATCCACAGCAATCCCAGCCTCTTTAACAAGTCTCCCTTGTCATATTTCTATGATTTGTTTGGATAGCAGGGAGCTCAAACTCTCCTGCCACATTTTTAGCAACACCTGTTAAATCACATTCGAATGGCAAACTTCATTCAAGCAGGTTTAAGAAGAGTTTGCGAGAAGGAATACAGTTTACATTTCATACATGCAGTCGGAGTGACAGCTCAAACATTTTTTTTTAAAGTATATCATAGGTTTTTCCCCCTTTCAGTTTTTCCTTTCATTATTTTTCTCCTTCAGTGTCCAGTCCTTTGTGATAGGGCACACATAATATAAGTCCCAGGCCTCTAAGAAAGCAAAACAAAATGTTTGAAATTATATCTCATTACCTCTGGTAAATATATGCGGATATGGTTGAGTAATGATATGTACTTTGGACTTCTAGCCTGCAATTTTGAAGCAAACATTCTTGGAGTTGTAGTACTGAGATTCGCCCCAGCAATGTGATTTCCATGGTAGTAATTTCTGATACCATAATGATTCTCTACAGCCTCAAGCACTGGAACATTTTCCCTTGTTAACCAGTCAAACTGGTGAACACCTTTCACTTCAACAATAGCAGGGGAGACTGGGTTTAGTGCAAACCATGAGTGCATACCCGCATAAGTTTTCTTGTCAGTAATGACATGAAAGACGATCTTTTCAGGTTTTAAAGATGACTGGACAGTAGAAGTAACAACAACTGATGCAGCTAAAATGTTATCCGTCGGTAGGACGAAGTGATGGTAAGAATTGTCAGAGAGCAATGGAAGTAACTCTGGGGATGGTAACTGTTTGCGTGCATGAGCATTGGAGGAATATTCATCTGTCAAACGTAGTGAGAGACAATGGAGGCTTTTCGGAATAGAACTTGCAGCAAAGTGTTTGTTCATCAGCTCTGCAAATCTAGATTCCCTAATTTCCCTTTCAAATTTCTCCATCTGTGAAGAAAAGAAAGTCATTAGTTGGAACTGTGCTATTAATACTCCATCTGCATGTCTCCTCTCTTATTTTCTGTTGAAGAAGCATGAGTAACTGCACTCTCTAGCCTATATTTTTCATTCATTTATCAATATAAACAAGTGTGGTGGATAAGTATCAAGACACAAAAAAAGTATCAAGACACAAAAACATGCATGTATATGTACATGAAGTAACAAATAGATCCAGCAATTAATCAGCCAACCCATCATGCTATTAAGACAGATGGATCAACAACCCAGATTCAACTTTTATGTAGTATTGTTGAGGTTCTCAGCAACTGAAGAGCTCCCCATGTGGGGGTCTGCAGACCATTAAAGATTCAGTATGCCCCATTTAGTTACAGATAGATGAGAAAGATAATAGCTCTTCTTACTCAGCAAATGCATTATTCCCTAATTATGATATTAGTATTTCACCTTTGGTGATTATGCCTACTATATAAGCATGGAGATCAGACACTTGATCCATACAGCATCATGACTTGGCAGATGTGAAAACAAAATGAGGTCTCACAAACAGATCAAATGTCAAGCTAACCCAAATGCTCAGCAAGCAACAAATGGAAACTTAGTTTCAGTTGCTCAATATAAAAACAACCATTCATACATTAAGCAAACATTAAGCTCAACTAAAAGAAGATACACAGAAAACTAGGGGCCTAAATTCAGACCACCATTTATGACAATGGGAAAGAAAAATAACCAGCTATACAATAATTCTTACACCATTTGATAATTTATGTCCCAACAGATTGTTAAAGGTAGAACAGTCTGATTGGGAATTGTAGGCTGAAGTTGAATTCAATAAACTCCCCAATGAGAGCATTCTTACTGGGGTGCAGAATATTGGAATTAGTGAGAATAACTGGTCAGTGAAGTGAGGATAAATTGGTTCGGGAATATAGATTCGAATTCTTATCACTTTATTTCAGTAAAGCACATCATATGGTATTTGTAGGTGAAACTGGTAATTCATTTCTTTAAGCAAATACTTGGAGCAATTAGAACAAATTACTATAACCAGCCAGTGTTTTATAAACACGAGTTAATTGCACATGCTCAAGCGGTCATGAAGAATTTAGCATCTGTAGAACTTATCACAAACTCTGGCCATAGACTGAGTAGAATGGAGGAGTATTATCCATTCAACTCACTCAATGAGCTAGAACTGAGGCTGACTTTAGTCCTTTATGTGTAAATGTGACAGGGAATTAAGACAATAATTGTGGGATTATTCGTTCCAGCTGCATCAGCTTCAACTTTGATGATTGGTATGGATATTGTGGGATTATGGCTCTATAACTGTACTTATGGATCTATGCAGAATGTATATTTTTGTTAGGTTTAGGATGTCTTGTCCTAGAAAGTAGAACATACAAAACTAATAAAACCACTCATCCAGATAACCCTTTTTGTTTATATGACATAGTTACTCTACTTTGAGCAAAGATGACATGTGGACAAAGTTCAATCTAGAGCAATGTGATGTAGAACCCATTGCTCATTCAAGATCTTCAAAGTTTACTGGTCAAAAGCACTTCTGATGCTACTTAAAAAGAGAATCAAACTATTCCACCCCCCTCCCCCTCTTCCCAATCAAACTGCAAAGGGTTGATAAAATTCTCGTCTAGCCTGCTCAATCAATTAGAACCCCAAACAATCATACAGCTGTTCAAAACATTATAAGACCAATGAAATACTTCAGTTTTGAACCACACTCATTTCCAAGAAATTAAACAGTAAAAAGCAAACAAAAAAAATATGCACTGGAGAAAAAATGAACATACCATAGCCCTCAGCATGAAAGCAAATGTTTTTGCATCATAACGGTTGCTCTTCATTTCAGACACAAGTTGATTAAAAGAATCTGGGGGTTTCAGACCATCTGGGATTTCCTCATTGTTTATTTGATTGAGAATCTTGTAGAAGTCTTGAACCAGCCTCTGTCATACCATCAAAACCAGAAAAAGAATTCAGCTTATTCAAAATTAATTAACAAAACCTGTGCTAAGAAATTATCCAAAAGTATGAAGTCAGCGTAAACATAAAGCCCAACAGAACATAAAGGAAAAGGTTATTTACCCCTGAATCATCCCCTATACCAAACCTTGGTCCCAGTCGCCTACCTAAACAATCTGATAAACAGAAGCATAATGAGAAATCGGTCCACCAACATGATAGAAGCCTAATGAAAGGGGATCAAAATCCTGATCCAGCATTCACACAGACACTAAAAACGTAACGGCAAATTAACAAATAAAATTTCAACATAATACATTAGAAACCAAAAAAAGCAATCCCATCGACATGGAGAATTTCAGCAAGAAAATATAGAAAAGAGACAACTGGATAAGAAAAAAGAATCACAGGATGTGGTTAGGAAGCATGAAGGGTCCAAATCTAAATAGGATAGAACTAATTGCGACACATTCATATTGTAAATTAGAAATACACCCAGTAACCTAATCTAATAGTTATACAAGGAAAAGATTAAAGACTTTATCTAAATTGTAATCCTGTGATGAAATCTCAACCTCAATAATAACATAGGCAAAATCAAAAAGAACCAAACTCTCATCTTTACCACAAATAACAATTGGACTAATCCACCAGTGCAACGATATTAGTAATTGTGAAACACCATCTCAAATTGACAATAGCAAAGCCTGATTGCTTTATAAACAAAATAAGATGAACATCTATCAAAACATCGCGATTGAGTGCAAAAAAAAAATTCTAAATTGGCCAATGAATAATTCAGGCAGAAAGTATAACTTTGACAAGAAAAACAATAGAGCTTAACATAATACATAATCAAATCACAATTAACTAAATAGATACAGCTCAGATTCATATACATGGCTCCAATTTACACATACATGACCAGAGGAAACATGGTATGAAGAATAATCATAATGTTACAATTCATGACCAAAACAAGCATAACTTGTATTCAATCACTATCATTGGTATGTAATATGGGTGCAATAGAATAGCAAATAACATAATACACATGCATAACAAAAACATAAAACAAATCAAATGAGGATCTGTGAACAATGAAAACCAGTAAGTCAAAAGAGGAATAAATCACAAACCTAAATCAAATCAAAATCAAAATGTATCCATCAAATTCATGCAATGACACTACATAAGATGATCAAATAACATTGATAAAAATAACAATAATAAAAAAAGAGGAGGGGAAAGAGGTACCAAAAGAGGAGCACTTGTTGACACCTTCAAGGGTAACAAGAGCAGTAAGAATGAAGACAAAGGGCAACAGAAAAGCAAGAATAAGAATAGTATGAAAAAGTGTTCTATAAGATATATGGCGAGCTGCGACCTTGATCTTCATCAAGTCAATAAACCCATTGTTATTACTGTTGCTGCTATTGCTGCTCGATATGGTGATGCTTCTCATGCTAGGCGAGATGTGAAGCTGCATATTCTTTTCTTATGCAGCCTCACCACCTCAACAATCCTTCTATCAGCACAACCACCGCCCCCACCACCACCGTCACCACCACCTGCGGCTATACAAACACCACCACTACCGCTTCCACCGCAATAACAACAGCTACTCAAGGTCACTTCTTTCTTGATTTTCAATTCCAATAATGCCAAACCCAACATCAGATCCGCACCCTTCCCTCTTCAATCCCTCTTTTATCGACAAAGATCCAATCTTTCTCTTCCGGGTATTCCTTTTTCTTGCCAAAGTTGTGTTCTTGAATCCCTTTCTTCTTCTTTTTGTGGTCTTCTCAAAGGCCTATTCAGCATTGGACTTGAGATTTAGCATTCACCAATTAGTGGGTTTCTTCATTTTTATATTTTTTGAAACCCTCTTTCAATCTATTAATAAAATTCAAATCTTTCTATTCAAGGATTGATTTTCAATCAATTTTGATTAATGGGTTTTCTTTATTTTTCATTAATGGATCAGGAAATTGAAGAGAGAGAGAAAAAATTTGTAAAAAGGTTTTTTTTATTTTTTATTAAGTTTCGAAGCTTTTCTTTCTCTTTCTTTGATTGGTTGATCGTGGATCTAAATTCCTATTTTCTCATAAATTCTTTTTTGAAAAATACTAATTAATTAATTAAAGAATTAATTAAATTAATAATTGAAAATTTATTACTTTAAAATAATAATAATAATAATAAATTAGTCAAAACCGTGTTTGTTTTGTGGAGAGAAAGAAAAAAATTTGGTTTTTGTACAGTGAGAAAGGAAAGGTTTCTCTTGTGTTTGACCTTTTGAGAGAATAGAGTGTGTCTGTGTGTGATTTTTTTCTTTTCTTTTTTTTTTTTTTTGTGAAATGAATTTGAGTGTGATATTTAGAGAGCTAAATTTAGAGCTTTCTCCTGTGTTTATGGGCAAACATTTGCTTTTACTTTGTGATTATGTGGACACTATTACTCTACTTGAATTGGTTGTTATTTTTTAGTTAAGCTTTCTTTTTCTTTTTCTTAATTTTCCATCTCTTTAAAACTAAATATATTTATAATTAAACTTCGTACTTTTTTACCTTAAAGGACTATTTTAAAAAAATGTTAGTTAATGAGAAAGTAGTAGTTTTTTTTTTAGTTTTGTAGTGTGTTTATAGGATGATAATTGTTTTATTGGATAAAACATATCCAAATATGAATTCAAATCAATTATATATAAATTGTAAATTATTTAAATTTAATTTTATATTATTTAAAATAAGAAAAAAATTAATAGAAAATCAGATTAAAATTTGATATCAAGTTAACAATAATATTTGTTTTTAGTTTGAAGTTTTTTCATATTTTCTTTGAATAATAAAAACTTAATAAACTAATAATTTTAATAGCTAATTAATTCCTAACATCTTAATATTATACAAAAAAAAAAAAGATACCAATATCGAATATAAAATAAAAAAAATATTTGTATAGTACAATTGGATAAGTATTTGTATAGTACAATTGGATTTTTTCAGTGGGAGTACAATTTAATATTTTAGATTTAGAATACACACCTAATTAATCACGTAATTGCAATCGATCGCTATGTCCGATAAATCCAAATTAATCACGGGTGGTTTTTTTTATCCAAGCCGATTTTCAATGAGAATCATACCGATCAATGATCGATTTCTGAATTTTTGTAACACGTCGTGATCTGTTTTTTAAAATATGTATTTCTACTTGGTTTAGTTTTTGGATAGCTTTTTAGCTCTAATTGTTAATCAAAGTGCTTGTGATCAAGTTTTTTTAAAAAAAAGCTTTTGGTAGTTTTTGATACCAGTACATACAAATTTTATTTTAATTGTTGGAACTAAAAACTTCCCAACAGCTAAGACAAAAATTGAAGTGCTAAGAAATAGTTCACTTTTATTTATATATTTTAACTTGAAATCCCTTTGACAACCAAGATGTGGTGAATTGGTTGATAATTAAAAAATTTAAAACTAAGTGGAAAATACAAACAAATCACAACACAAGAAATTATAGTGGTTCGGGATACAACTCAATCCCTACGTCCACTCCCCAATAATCAATTGGGATTTCTACTATATTAATTCAATCAAATACAAGTGTTTTGGCTCACACTAACAATTTGAGTGCGAGTCAAGTGTTTCTCTTACTAGAAACCCTACTCAAGTGTTTCTTTTACTATAAATCCTTTAACCCAAGTGTTTTAAACTTTAGGACAACACTTGAACCTTTCACAAACAAATCCTAAACCTCACTCCCCAAGAGCTAGCTTTACAAGGAATTCAAATTGAGCACACAAGGCTCATCAATTAACAACAAAATTGAATAATAAGAAAAATTAGGGTTTTTATGTAATTGAGGCAAATTAATTTCACAAAAATAAAAGTTGTTAATTACCTCTTTTATCTGTTGGAGAAGTTGTTTTATAACCTCTCTTGAGTTCCAGAACGTTGCAGCTTCAATCATTATGTTTCTTACCGCTTCTCCTCTTTATTTTAAGTTTAAAACATAATATGTGCGTTCGAATTTAAATTGCAACGGGCCGTGCAAATGGCCGTTGCTAATAGCAACGTCGTTACCCTGGAATGTTGCTATAGTAACGCCTGTTTCACCCTGAAACGGTCAATTTCATTGGGCCGTTGCAAGGCCCTTGGGACCGTGTCCCCTACTGCTTCTTCTTAGCTCCACTTTACCCAAATGCTCTGATGTAACGGGGCGTTTCAAAGTGTAACGTCTCATTTTAATATGAAACGATTCGTTGCATATAGTGCAACTGCCTGTTTCATTATGCAACTGCCCGTCTCATTATGCAACTGTCCATTTCACAAAGTAATTCTGAAAAAGGACTTTATAAAAAATATTAGTAATATTGATTGACTTAGGATTTTAACCAATCATCAAAATAAGAGATAAATACCCAAAAAGGCTAACAATCTCCCCCTTTTTTATGTTGACAAATCCTAAGTCAATTTAAGTTGAAGTTTGAGGTAAAATGCTCAAACTCCCCCTTAATCAGAGCATATATGAAAAATTGTAAACAAGGATGAAGAAAGATATATATCTAAACATCCAATAATCCAAGAAGCAAAAAAAAAAAAAAAAAGACTATTTCTCCCCCTTTGTCAACACGAAAGGTAGAAAAGAAATAGTTAAAAAAATGTATCAAGCATCAACAGAAGCATCCATATAAATGCCTAGATGATAAAAACAATGCATAATAAACCCGATAAAATATGCAATGTATATGAAAATATGAAGTGCAAGAAAATGAATGCAAAGAGCTAAGACTCGGTCTCCGGATGAGTGTCTGGAATATGATCTCTATCAATGTGATCTGTCCCCTGACTATGCTCAATCCGAGTGGTGTCCTCTAAAATGACAGTCTCAGTGGTAGCTGAAGGATCAATAACAAGTGGTGTGGGGGGTGGAGGTGGCCAAATCATCTCATCAGTATTACCCTGACGCCCCTGCATATAAGTGATCCTATCCTTAACCCTGACCATCCGAAGCTCCAGCTTATCAACCCTAAAGCCTACTCCCTGAACCTCTCTAACAACTTTGTCATCCATCTCCAATACCTGTCTCAAAACCTAACGAAGATCCAGGTCTGGAGCAGTCATCTCGGTCCTCGGTCTGGTCCTTCTCTCATAGGTCTGCGCAAATGGAGGAATCACTGAAGTCTAACAAGAAGTAGAAGGATCAACTATACCAGGAGCAGTATGAGGAACTGACTCGATATCAGTGATAGGTGCAGACCTAGTATCAGTAGCAGTTATTCCTCTAGCAGTAGCCGCTTCCTCAGACTGGAAGCTAGCTAGTCCCTCCTCAACCTCTGCTTCAACCTCAGCTTCCAACTGTGGATCAATACCAGACATATCAGGCTATCTTTGAGTCTGTGTAGTAGAAGGAGTCTGAGCAGCAGCATCTAGAAATCCAAAGTATATAAGAGCGTATGCAGGAAGCTCCTCCAATTTCAGCTGACTGCCATCTGGTTTGGTCTTAAAGACCCATCTGTTGTCATAAGAGAAGAAGAGCTTGTTGTTCCTGATAAACGCAGCTCCTAATCTAATCTCAGCAGGAGAAATAGTATCAGTGGGTGTGCCTAGAACTTCCATCCTCTCAGCCAGAAGTGTAATAAACCCACCATAGGTGATAACTCCCTTAGAATGCTGAGCTATCTCCATCAGCCTCACTACAAACCATCTCCCCATCTTCATTGGCTTATTCCTAGTTAGACCCCAATGAGTATACATCTCTTCCCTGTTGATCTTCTCATTACTCAGCCCTCTGCTAAAGATGGAGAAAGATAGGAATCTCTGTAAATACTAGTGGAGAGGATTCCTAAGCTGAGCAGCTTCAGTGTTACCCCTCTGAATGGAACCAGTGGCATAAGCATCCCAAAATGGAAGCTTCTGATGCATCTCCCATCCAGGCTCAATACATCCCTTACCGTCTGATCTAAAACCCAGCAATCTATCACACTCCTCAGGTGATAGGGTGTATTATCCCTGTCTAATTCTGAATCTAATGGCTTTCATGGGGAAACCTTCTCTAGAATTACCAGTATTCACCTCTAAAGTGCTCAAAAATTCCCTAGCCAAAGTAGGATGAATTGGTCTAGACTCAAAGGCAATAAATCTAAGACCTAACAGCTCAAGTGCAGTGTCCATGTAACATCCTCAAGTTTAATTATATACATTAGTCGTTAATCGGCATCATTAGTAAGTTTATTTTGTTAATTGTGGTTTATTCATTGATGATTATGTGTAGGAGGGGTGTAATTGAAAGAAATAATGGTTGGAGGTAGTTATATGGTAGTGTTTGAATGTTTGAGGAGCTATTGGTAAATTTTCTTTAATTTTTGATTAAAAGTCAAAGATTATCTTTT
>CANYLF011569103.1:0-12254 GCA_948193215.1 Bocquillonia castaneifolia | reverse complement strand
TACTTTTTTTCATTTTCTACTTTATTGATTTTATATATAGCCTTTTCGGACATCAAATTAAATAATTAGTAATTTCTGCTTTTCCATGTTATTCAAATGGATTTCTTCTTCAAAACCAGCGCACATGAAAAGAATTTATCTCCAAATTCTTAACTTGAATTTCAGATAAACATGAAAAGTATTACTTAAGGGCGAGATTTTTATATTTCAGATTTTAGATGTTTACTCAAGGCTTACAATTTCTTTATTTCAATTGAAGATGAATAACTGCAAGTATTCATGGATTATGCATAGATTTTTTTTTTGATTATTCTTTTTGTGGCCAAGTAGCAATGGCGAATCTACTTGTGTTGTAGCGGGGTAATCATCCCTGAAATTTGATTAATATATCCTTTAGTTCATAAAATTTGTCCTCACTTAAAAGAAAAAATTTGCCCCCACTACTTGAAGAATTTTTCCCCCACCTTCTGAAAAATCCTTAGTTGGTTATTTTACCTCACACATTAATCTTACTTTGCCCCATTAATAATTTTTTCTAAATTCACCCTTGCCGAGTAGTGATGAAGTTGGAGTACCAACCAAATTAAAAAGAGTGAGGATCAAAGAGAATAGATTGGAAGGTATAAAACTCTAACATGTTTCTAGAAAATTTTATCATAAAAAAAGAAGAAAATATGGTTGGTTCTTTTGATGTTTTTAATTCTCTAATGAAAACAGTTCCCAAAGTTTTTCAAATTATATAAAAAAAAACTAAAAACCTAAAAAAGTTTTTGTCTATAATTTTCTATCACATTGTCAAATAAAAATAATACTTTATTATTTTATCTTTATTTTTTAAAAAAAATTTATTAATATTATCTAATATCCTCTTCCTTATAAATAAATATTTTAATAAATTTATTGAATTTTAAATGTTATAAGATAAATATATTTTCAAATTTTAAATTTAGAAAATAATTTTCTAAATGAACAATATATAATATATTCTAGAGTTTTTCTTTTGAGTTTTCTTAAAATATAAAAATTATACTTTGATAACTATAAAAATTTTATTAGAAAATTAGAAAAGAAAATTTAAAATAATTTTTAAATATCTAATTTCAACTTATTTATTGAAAATCACTAAATATAAATTTGGTTATGATATTAAGATATCCGATAACAATTATCTAATATTTTGTTTTTGAGAGGATAACAATTATCCAATACTGATATCAGAAAAGTAGTGTATCCCTTCCTATGCATTTAATAAGATAAATGGACTATTATTTTTGTTTGAGATAATAATAGTATTATAACTTTAATCTAAATTTTAAATATATTGTAAGAGTTATAAAATATTTTAAATATATTTTTGAGTTTTTTACATGTTTCAAATATATTCTTTTTTTTAGGAAGAACAAAAAAGTTTCATTCATAAAAAGCCATTCGACATCTACAAAAGAAAATAATTCTGTAATCTAAAACATCAAAAGAAAATTCTTCATTCATACTATTAATGTCACATCGGCTTGGCTCCAGTAACATGACTTCAATCCTGTCATGTAAATTCTTCGATGACTCTGCATCTTTTTCAATGGCGGAGATCCACATCTCATACTATAATATGACAATGATAATTTTCCGTTAATAGATCAGATCAGACAATCACAAAAAAAGAGAGAAAAAAAACTCCCACAAAGAGGAGAAAAACAAAACTCTCAATAATGAGAGAATAAGCGTAAACGAATAGTTGGAAACATCTTATTTATTAAAAAAAAAGGAAAAGTAAAGAAAATTGATGTAAAATGGGCTTATCACCGGTAGAGAAGCCGACAATTGCCCCAAACAAAAAAGATAATATTAAATTTGTTTGAGAGAAAAATTGTACGGCTAGGGTTAATAATAAGTCGGCTATAATATTGTTGTCAAATATATTCAAGTGTGTGTCTAAAATGACATATCACACTTACATGGAAAATGTTGAGACATGTGTTAGTCAACGAATCTAAGAAAATATCCATCGTAAAAATTTGTTACATTTTCAAATATATCCCAACAACCTATACAATTTTTTATAATAATAATGAATTGTACAGTGAGTGGGCTGTCATCTGTCTCAAGAAATGTCATATAAGCGATGTATGTCATTTTAGACACACATTTAAATATATTTGAAATAAATTAGAATGTTCAAGATATATTTAAAATATTTTAAAGATTATGATATATTAAAATTCAAAATATATAAGACTATTATATCTTATTTTTTTTTGTGGAACTTAACTATTATATTTGGTTTTAAAAGAATACTAAATTGCTGTGAAAATTATTAATTATTTTTGATATTCATATTATTAGATAATTTTCATTTGATTCTTATTAGTACTTATTTAATTTAATAAAATAGATATTTAGTGATTTTTAAAAGCAAACTTAAATTAAGTATCCGTTTTAAAAATAAATTTAAAGTACAGCAATCCATATATTTTAATACCCAAGTGACCGGTAAGTATAAAATAGATTCGGAATGCTACATTACATACGGCCTCATTTACATTAGGTACATGTTAAAGAGTCGTGATAAATAGCAAGTTCGGAGACAATCGTCCTCCTCTTGATTAAAGCTCCTTGGCAAGTGGCAACTAGATCATGAGTTGACTCAATTAATAATGTTAATGTTAGTCTACCACGTACATGGTCTACAACTCCTGTTAACTTGTTATGGAATGAAAGACTTTTTTTTATTTAAAAATATAAGTTAATTGTAGCCTCATTTTTAATCAACCGGTTAGAACATTTGAACCGGTGAGAAAATTTGTAATAAATTTAAAATCTCAGTTCAAATCCCCTAAATCAAATAAAAAAAAACATAATTCAATAAGTTTGGAAACCATTGCATGGACCTTAACTTTAGCAATGCGCACCTTAATTTTCTTCTATAGCATGATGATGCAATACCTATTTCCTAATCCTAATATACTGAAGCAGACCATGACGATTCCAATGGTTTTTCCGTGGAGCACATTTTGCATATTAGTCAACAACTCCATGAGTATATATTAATTAATTGAATTTTGATCTTCCCATCATATTTTAGCATGAAATGCATGTGGTTATGCCATCAATATATCTTATTAATTGAATTATTTTTGAGATGTTAAACTTTAAAATTTGTGACCAAATTACGTAAGGCTAGCCTACTAAAGTTTTTGATTTTTTTAATGGTCATTTTTTTTTGATACGTGGAGATACCACCGGAGTATCACAGGTCCCGTTTTATGGTTGTCCCAACTAATCTCTGACTAAGAGAAGCCCCATTTAGAGCAACTCTCCGTAGGCGAGTCTACGAGTCGATCCCTCTACCACCAGGTGTTACACCTGCAAGCTCAATGATCTTTAACCAGTTGAACCACCCCCGCTTGTGTTTTTTAATGGTCATTTAAAATATGAGGTCTATTGTAATACCCTGTAATTTTTGTTTTAGATTTTTAGGGAATAAAATTTCTATTTGATTTATTATTTTCAATAAGAAGTAAATTTTTATAATTTTCTATTATTTTCCATTATGATCATTGTTTTAATTTGAACTTTTTCTAAAATAATTGAATTAAATTTTTTGTGCAGTTTTTAAATAAGATTTTGTGAATTGAAGTGTTAGGATGTAATTAGGAATATTTGGTAAAGAAACTTGATTAGAATTAATTTCAATTAAGCAAATCAAGGATTTAAAATATATATATATATAATTACAGGGAAGTTATTTTAAGTTACTAATTTTATATTATGTGTTAAATAATCATACAAATATGTGGTAAAAATTTAGGATTAAAATGAAATTTAGATAAGAAGTAATGTATGTTTTGGGCTAAGTTGAAAGGATTAAAATTTTGTTTGAATATAAATCCCAGCAGCTACCAGAGGCACAATTGTAACCAAATACTTCTCTGAAAATATCCTCACCAGCCCCTAGAATCTTCATGAATAGCTACAGTAGCCCCTCCCATTCTCGTTGGTCGTTCTTCACATTCCAGCCACCGTTTACAGCGAGATTGGTGTCGAATCAAAGCTCTTGGACTCCTCTACCTATTGACACAAGAATCATTAATTGTGGCATTGTATTTTTGGCGATTAAAGCTTTGAAAGTTCTGAGTAAATCGGCCTTAATCGTCCACGGCGTTCCAACCATTTCTTTCACCGTTTGAGGCTGCCATTAGTCTTGTCGGCATGAGAGGAGGCTGAAACAACCGGAGCACGACGTTGAACAGCAGAGGGAGGAGCAGATCGGCGTTTGGAGATGAGGGTTTCAGCCCCTGGAAATTCAAGCAATTTCACTGATTTGGGTGGCGCGTGAGATACAAGGTGAGACTCCCCATGGAATTTCGACCAGGTCAGGAGGAGTTGGTGGCCAAACGGCCACCACAGATGGTGGAGCGTGGGTCCCACACGCCGCTGCCTGCGGTGGCTGTGGGCTCCACTCCGAACAGACCCGAAATTATTGTTTAAAATTCCATAAAATTATTTCGGACAACTTTCGTGAATGGTCGGTAGCCAAATAATGTGTAGTTTTTTAAATTAAAAATCCCCGAAGTAAAAAGGCGGTTTATGGAAATTACCGAAATATGTGGAAAATAATAGAAATAATATGTTTAAGCTTTAAATAGATTGTTTGGGTGATAAATAGGTGAAAATAGGTTAGAAATGAATTTTTGATATTTTATAAGTAATTAATGTAATTATTAAATGGTGTATATTGTATACTTATAACTAAAAGGTTTTGATAAGAAATGTAAATGATCAAGATAAATTAATAAAATAAAGGTAAAAATGATTATGTTAGAATTAGATATTAATTATATAGAATTAATTGTAATGGTTGGCCAGTAAGTAAATAAATATTGATAAATATGGTAAATAAATAGAATTTAAATAATATAATGAAAAATTGATATAACTAGATAGGAAATGATAGAGAATTGAAATTAATATAATTGGTGTAGTAATAATAGTAATAACAATAATAATTGTAATAATAAGAATGATGAAATAATTATAGTTATAATAATGGTAGTAATATTAATGTGAATAATAATAATAATAATAATAATAATAATAATAATAATAATATAACAGTTGTAATAATAATAATAATAATAGTATTATAATAATAATAATAATAACCATATGTATATATAATAATAAATACTAAACTCAAGTAACAACACTAGTAGTAGTAGTAGTAATAATAATTATGATAAATTATAATGTAGACAATAATAATAGTAATGATGATAATAGAAGTAGTAGTATAATAATAGCCATTGGAATAGAGGGAATGATACTAGTAGTAATAATAATAATTAAATAAATATAATATAGTGATAGTTATAGATATTAGATCGGTTAGAACTATAATAACCAGAAATTGTGATATAATTATTTGAATGGTTGGTGCATTAAATGAGATTAAATAAGTAAATAAAATAGTGCGATAAGTTCGATATGAGAATGAATATATATAATTTTATCTTTTAATTGTTGTGCTGTTGTGTTTGGTAAATCCGAGTAATTTTGGTAGGCCCGGTAACTGGATGAGAATATAGATGTGTGTTTTCTATGCAGGATGGGCTCCACTTCGGTGGAGAGATGCCCGTTTTATAGGAAAGGTTCTGTCGAATTCTCGGTAGAATTTTCTCGTAAAACGTGATATCAAGTTAGAATAATAATATAATAGAATGCGGTATATCCTTAAGTAATAGAAAGGGTTATTAACTACTTGTATAGAAATCTAGAATTCTTTAGGACATAGGAAGCCCTGAATTGATTCTAAAATTTGTATTAATTATATTTTATAGAGAGTTTGAGAGACCGAGTCTGGTCAAGTGGATCAGGACTGTATGGAGGCTCACATTCAAATTCTATGAGTTAATATTATATTTATATTATGCATAATAGTATTCTGTGTCATTATTTGTTTGATTTCATTTAAATTATATATATACTATTTATCATTTCTATTATCATTTATAAGATTATATATATGGAATTATTCTGTAATAATATGGTAATTGTGTAACATCCTCATAAATAAATACATGCATTAGTATTTAATTAGCATCATTATTAAATAATTAGCATCATTAGTAAATAATTAGCATCATTAATGTGATTAATTTTTGTTAATTATGCATCATTAATCTTAATCATGTGTAGGAGGGGTATATATATGTTGAAAAGATTAGTTTTGAGGTCGTTTTTGTAGTAGATATATTGTTTGGGGTGAATTGGGATATTTTCTTTTAAATTTGGTTAATAAGTCAAAGTTACTTTTTAATTAACCAATGAAAATTTTTGAAATCATATTAATAATAGAAAAATGAATTTTTAAAGGGATAAGAAGGGGGGGGGGGTGGTTATGTTAGTGCAGGTTGTAGAGATTTTATTTTTTTTAGAAGAGAGGGTGATTAGAGAAAAGAAAAGAAGAGGAGGAGAAAAAGGTTAAGGAGATTTCATTAATTGGTAAGTTTTCTTTAATTAATTATTGTTATTTTCTTTTTAATTGGTTTAATTATAAAGTTTATGGTAAGGGTTTGTTAAAGAGATGGAGGTTTAGGTGTAGTTATTAGACTTTATGGTTATTTGGTTGTTTTGATGGGGTTAATGCTTTTCTTTGTTAAAGAGCATTATATATGTGTGTATGTTAGTCAAGAATCAAGTATTCATGTTTTGTATGATCGATTTTGTTGATAGGAGGTTAGAATTTGAACAGAGAAGTTGGATGTTCTTCCCAAGCTTTAAACAAAGGAAAGGAAGTGTAATTTTGGTAAGTAAATAGCTATTAATACTAATTATATGATTTGATTGTGTGTTTGGGTTGATTTGATTAATTTCCATGGTGATATTGGTTGAATGGAATTGTTGTTATGATTTAAGGAATGTGAATTGATTGTATAGTAGTGAAATTGTTGGTGAATGAATGTGATTTGTGATGGTTATATGAGAAAATGGGTGGTTGTGGTGGAATTGTGGAGAAAATGATTGAATTGAGATGAAATTGATTTTGATGGTTGGATTGATTAATTGTGATGGAATGATTGTTAGATTGATTGTTACTATTTGGCTTGGTAATGAGCTCAATTGTCTAAGTGTGTGGTTAGGATTTGGTAACCCAAGTGTTAAGATTGAAATTGTGAATTGTGATAAAACCCCTAGAAAAGTGAAAAGGGGAATTGAAATGAATTATATTGAACCCCTAGAAAAGTGAAGAGCGAAAATTGATTAATTATGAATGGGCAATAAGAGGTTGCACCAATGAGAAAGATTTGATAATGAAAAAGATGTGAATTGAATGATTGATAGGGTTACCTTTCCTTTAACCACTCATTTAGGTGATTTATCTAATTATCAAGGTTGATTGTTATTAACAATTTTAATTAGTGATTCGTAATTTGTGATTTGTGATTGAAGATATGGTGGATGTTTTAATTGATTTGATGAGGCTATATAACCTTTTATATTTGTGTTGATTGGAATTGGATTTGTATTGTTTGGAATTGGAAGCGCTATGGGTGGTAGATTAATATTAGCAGTTATTTACTTATTGAGTTGCCAGCTCACCCCTTGGCATTATTTTTCAGGTTGTTAAAAGCTTATTGATACTAGAAGTCCATGTGCATTGTAATAGAAATTTCAGGTTGGCCAATGGATCACGATCATATCTTATGCATTTGGTTTCATATGTTATGAGCATGTGGACAAGGGTTTTGAGTTGATAGTTCAGAGTGTATTGAGTTTGATGTTCATAGAATTGTATAAACTTATGTGTTTATGTAATTATGTGAATTATAGTGTCAATAATATGTAATGCAAGTTATTTGTGAATGGCATGATGTTTTCTGATGGTTTTTGGTCAAGTTTCAGCCTAAAAATTCATATGTTCTGTGTCCCCTCAGTCGCGCACGCGACTGTAACATCACCTACGCGATTTCAAGAGTAAAATTTCAAGTTTTCTCTGCTTCTTTGATCGCGCCCGAGATCATGTCCATCACCCACGCGATCAAGCCTGAAAATTTTCTGTATTCTTAGGTTGTTAGATTGCATACGAGATCATGCTGGTCGCCCACACGACCGAGTATTTTGTAGAAATTTCTTAGAATTGTTTAATTTCATGTGGTGTTATAAATTGTGATTGTGATATGCTTGTGACGTGATTGTAATTGTGAATGTTGATGGTTGGAGGATAGTCGTGGGAGGAGCTACCTGGTGGGCGTCACCAGGCTGTGTGCACACAGGAGTCAGGTATGTTAATTGAGATTGATGTTAAGGACGGGGCATGCTCGGTTGTGGATCTCGGGCCGATCCTTCATTTAAAATGTTATAATTGTGGCGTGCTCGGTTGTGGATCTCGGACGACAGTTATAATAGATGTCTGGGGCGTCGGTTGTGGATCTCGGGCACCAGACGAATATTGGATAAAGAGAAATAATTGGAATAAGAGAGCCAAAAGGGCTATGGGGTTAGAGGTTATTAGGTGTTCTATCTCAATCCTCCATCCTGGTTTGATTATGTGTACTACTATGTTGTGAAAGTTGTTGGATTTCATTTTGTGTGAATTGCATGATGTACAAATATAAATATATATATATATTGCTTGATTGCATGTAATTAGGTGGTAGAATATAGATATAATATTAATTCACTCAGTGAGGTCTGACTCCCCTTAATTATTATTATTTTTCCAGGTTTCCCTAAGGAGTCGGACTATTCCTTTGTTATCAGCCTTGCAATTTCTTTCTCTGCAAGGTCTATTATTTTTATATTGTATATTATAAATATTTCATAATCTAGGCACTCCGCAGTTGTAGAAGTTAAGCTTTGATTTTATATTAACAGAGGTGCATGGTTTCATTTTATTCTCATTTATTTATTGTGAATTATATAATTATTGATGGTAAATATTATTTATTGATTTTACGTTGAATTGGGAAATGATTTTTTAATATGTATGATATGATTTTAAAGTAAGATTAATAGCATATAGTATTCATATCAGGTTTGTTACTGGTTTCGATGGCTTATCGCTTACCCATTCCCTAGCGCCGGTCCGACCCGGAATTGGGTCGTGACAAAGTTGGTATCAGAGCTTTGTGTTTAAATTCTCTAGGACCTAAGTTAAGTTTGTTGTCATGTAACTGCGGAATATAGGTTTCCTTATCATCCTTGTTTGTCAATTCTTGCTTCTAGAATTCAGTGAATTAATGGTAAGAGAGTGGTTGCTTAGTGGTAGATGTCGCTTATATGCCAATGAGTTAACGATAGTTAAAATAAGGGTGAATCTTTATGGTTCTACGAAAGGGAATTTCAAACTTTCAACGCATTTTTGGAAGAAGGTTTACGGGTAGATTACGGAGTACTTCCATACGAGAAACCACTGAACGTGAGGTTGAGATATCTGTGAGGACTGACTCCTGTGAAAGGGATTTTATATTATTTTGAATAATATTTTTATAAATCAGTGGCCATGAAAAATTCGATTGTGATTTTACTATAATAAATAAGTTTTACATTTATGAAAAGGTATTTTTCGAAATAATTTTTGAAAAGTTGTTTTTATTTTTTTATTTTAGGAATTGATACATGTGTCCAGTAAAAGTGAGTTGTATAAACATTGAGTCACATTTGTAATCATGCATCATGTGTCACATCACTCATTGCATTTGAGTTGTACATAGTCAGTCACCCCTGGACAAAGTGTTGAGAGTTTGAAATGAAAAGAAAAGAATATGAGCTTAAATGATTTATGAAATTTTATTAAAAAAAAAGTTTAGATAAAACCTGAATGGGTGAGCTCCTCTAGATAAAAGCGCACAACTGAAAGTACTACAAAGTTGATGCAACCAAGGATGCAATCAAGCCATGAAGCAAGGACCCTTTAGCATTTGATGGACCTATGACTCGAATAAGGACCAAGAAGTTCAAGCAAGCCTTGAATTCTTATTTGGAGTATATTCTAAAGATGTCTAACCATGGAGTATTTGATGAAGTCATTGACTTGAAGATGGTGAATTTAATTGCCCTTAATGAAGCATGAAAAATGCTTAAGTCAAAAACAAGGCAGAAGCTTATTTTCAATAAGGTGTGACCACGCCTTACAACTGGCAGGCTTCTTATAAGTCAACAAGTCAAAGTCAAAGTCAATATGTCAAGGTCAAGGGTCAACACTCTTGGGAGTCAATAATATGCGAAACCCTAATGCACATAAGGGCAGCCGCATATCTATTAGTGTTTAGGAGTTTATTTATTTCCTTTGTTGTTTTCCTTTGTTAATTAGGAAGTTGCTAAATTCAGATTTCTCAGCATAGCATATTGTTTCGGCCATGACTTTTGCTACACAACTTCGATTGATTCAATTCAAAATGTGTTGGAAAGAGGACTTCAAGATCTATAATTCATATGTTTTACGAATTTTCATTTGAGGTCATTAAGGGGGTAGAAATCAGGTCGTAAAGTCAGGGTTGTAATCTGCCAGCTTTTAGTTTCCAAATAGGTTTAGGATTTCTATTTCTGATTTGTTTCCTCTATGGTTTAGGAGGCTTGGCAGAATTTCCTTGCCAATTAGGTTTAGGTTTTTGTTTTGAGCTCTATATAAAGAGAGCATAAGTGTTTCGTCCAACATTATTGCATTATTGATATTTTTCTTTAAGTTTTTACTCTTTTGTTCATTAAGGTGTTCCTTATTGAATTTCTTGGAATTAAATTAATTTGATTAGTTTAATTCACATCTACCTTGTTTAATCAACTTATTAAAAGTTGTTAGTTTGTTAGGTTGTTTGAACATTCATCAATTTATAGCTATTGATCTTAGTTCTTTTTATAACTAAGGGTGATAGTTCCGCAAATCAATTGTAAACATTCAAGTTGATCTTTGGGTGAAAATTTTGAACTTATAGGTAAGGGTGCTATCTCATATAGGTAGGGATCTTATCTGTTTGGTTTCTCACCATCGTCTAACAAGAAGTTTGAACGTATCCAAGTTTGAGTTTGTATCATTTGGTATCAGAGCCGAACTTGTAAGTTTGGTTTAATTTCTTTTCAATTATAAGTCTGTCTTCTACTTCTTCTCAATTCTGTGAGTTATGGGATTGAAATTGTTGAATCCGCAACCTTGTTTATGTTTGTTTGTTGCGATTGGATTATTGTTGGTGTTGCCACAATTTTGTATTTCAATAATTAAAAATTTTTTTTGGTTGAATTAAAAACCCTAGCTGCAAGCTTTGGAGGGATTGTGAGAGTTTGTTTGATTGATTCTTCATCGATTCTTGTTTTTCCGCATTAATTTTATTCTAATTGATTTTGGAACTTGTTGGTGATCAATTAAATTCGCTTCTTGGGTAAATTTCAGATTTCCTTTTAAAAAGTGTTTCTTGGGTTCTTGTTGAGTCTTGTTATTGTTTGTTTAAGCTTGTTTTGTTCACACGCTTATCTTTCGATTTATTGATTCATGAGTGTTCCATTGAACCTTAGAATTTATAAGCGTTAATAGGTTGTGAAAACTTTTTTTTGTGTTTACTTGCTTACAAATTGATTTAATTTCAATAAGGAATTTGGTTTCGAACATCTAATTTTTTTAGTGCAATCACGTAAGGGAGTGAAACTTTCTTTGTTGCGTGATTAACCATGACATTTGAATCATCATTTACTATGGAAGAATTAGCAAAAACTTTGAAGAATGAAGTAGAGCGTATGAATAAGGGTTTTTAAAAGAATGATGACCAGTTTGATGAAATTAAGAAATTTATGGATAGTGAGAGGTCTAAGTCGACTAGTGATGACTTTGAGGAGTCGAGTGGACCTAGATTTAGGCAACCACCTAAAGTTGATGGTAGTTTGGGTAGTATAAAGATCAAAATTCCATATTTCCATGGTATAAGTGACCCCGAAGCTTATTTAAAGTGGGAAAAGAAGGTAGAGCGAGTTTTTGAGTGTCATGACTATAGTGAACTTAAAAAGGTTAAGCTTACTGTTGTTGAGTTTTGTGATTATGCCGCAATTTGGTGGGATCAATTAAAGTCTAGCAGGCGACGTAGTGGTGAACCCGAAGTTGGTTCATGGGACGAGGTCAAACACATTATGCATAAAAGGTTTGTGCCATCGCACTACCAAAGGGACTTGTTTAACAAATTACAAAGTTTAGTCTAAGGTTCTAAGAGTGTTGAGGAATATTGGCAAACTATGGAAATAGCTTTGATTAGAGCCAATATACAAGAGGATGGGGA
>CANYLF011569091.1:0-10918 GCA_948193215.1 Bocquillonia castaneifolia | reverse complement strand
AAAATTATTGAACACACACTTAGGATGATCTTGAACATGTAGTAAATAATTATTAGATAATTGATCCTCTTTGGAGATGTACTTGTAGTGAACAAAACAGAAAATGGGGACACTAGAAACCAAACCAATTTCATTCGTGCATACCCTAAACGAGTTGTTGAATGGCCCTCCACCTGGGAAGCTTCTTTGAATGGACAGACCTTGTAAACATACCTAAAGCAAATATTTGAATTGCCAAATATAAGATTAAAATAAAAAAAATAACTCACATTGATTGAGAAAGATTGAAAATAAATAAATAAATAAATAAATAGATGGCTCCTGTAACTTGTTTTGTTTGCTCTCAAAACATTGACCACAGAATGAATAGAACTCCTTCTCGGTCCCTGCAATATTAAACTTTATGATCAGCTATAAGCATGCTCATACCAGAGAGAGACTGTACATGAACACAGTTTTTATACTAACCAAAATCATGTTTTAACTTTTGCATCAAACTTGATACTCTAGACTGTAGTTTAGCCAACTTGGCACTGGACTCTTCGTATTCCTTGCGCACACGAGCAGCCTCTAAAGTAATCAAAAGGCAAAAGACAACCAGATCTCTATGCATCCATTCCCCGAATTAAATAATTAAAAGGTAAAATAAGGCACTGCTATGTACCTGATTTGTCCACTGGAGTTTGAAAAATATTAACAGCTTGAAGGATGCTACGAACAGTTTGTTGTAGCTTCTCCAACCAAGATACACTTGAGGTGGTTTTTTCTGACAAAATAGATGGTTCATGAAAGAGAAGTCCAGAGTATCTTAGCCTAGTCAAAAACAGCTCAAGTTATAATGACATTGCCCCAAGAAAAAGTAACGGGACAGAGAATTGCAAACCTGAAAATTCGAATTCATCCTCAGGATCAGATTTGTATGAAGAACCCACATCACTGCCTGAATCATGTTCATAAGTCTCATCTATATCATCTTCTATATCAGTATCAACATATTGGCCCCTATCATCATCATATTTTCCAGCGTCATCATCAGTTCCGGAAGCATAGCCATCGTATTCCTCATCATGCATGTCTGGTGGTATCTCATCATGCTCTGTATGATCTTCATGACTGCTATCCTTTGCAATATCAACTGCCTCAGTTTTCTTCTCAGAACTCCCTGTCCAACGAGTAGCAACAAGGCGCCCTAGCTCTTCCTTTGACAACCCTTCAGCATTTTCACCTACATCATTGCCCTGCGGGTACATGCATAGATACAACAAAAGATGGATGTCAATCAATATATCAGAAAGATTGTCAAATCTTAGACATTGTTTCAGTAATCCAGAATGACTGTCAAAAGGTTCCAAATAAGAGAATATTGCTGCATATAGTAAAAACTATCCAAAAAGTGATACACAACACAGGATCTTGAGAAAATTTAACTTCTTTAAGTATTGCAGCGAAAGATCTACAGGTATTGCTCTGAAATAACTTGAGATCTCTTAGGAGATCAATTATTATGAAACTACCCTCTCTACAATATTTCAGAAAGTATCAACATTGTTGATGGGTAGACCCAACAGGTGCTAATTATAAAAATTATATTATGAGCCCATTTGGCATTGCTTTTTGTTAGCTGTGCACAAACTCCATTAAACAAAAACAACAGCTTTTCTAATAAGCTAAGAAAGCTAAGAAACAAAGATTTTTCTTAAAGCTGCATTTTGTATGTTTTGTGCACAGCAATGCTTCAACAAGGAAAGAAAAATACAGGTAGGCAAGTTGTTTGCAGTTCCCCCTAATTTAACTATTGCAGCAAACTAGGAGAGAGTGAACCACCTGGTATACTATGATCAAATTACACATGCCACTTCTCTAATCTAAACACTTGATTGCTACTCTATCCTTTTAGACTTGAAAGAAACAAAAATACAAGAGAACACTGCTGGCTAGTAGTGCACCAACAGGTTTTACATCATGGCATCACAACACAACCATACCAACAAAAATGAACATCACTGTCCTAGCACAAACAAGAATTTTTGTTTAAATAAAGTTAGAAAAATGAATCAAATTCTTATTTGACATTTTTTACTATATATTAGTGTTCTGAAAATCTAAAATAACTATTTATTGAAAAAATATATAATTTTCGAGTCTGACTGAATATTCTAAACATTCAACTCCTAAAAATGCAAAAAAAAAAAAAATCTTAGTACTGCAATAATAAAATTTAAAATTGATAATCAAGTTTAAACTACTAACTAAAAAGTTTTTGAAATTTTAAAAACTACCAAAATAAAAGGGTAAACTATATATCTTTATACAAACAGCTGGCAGCCCTTTTCCAAACAAATCGGTTGATACAGATGACAAAATAATAAATAGGTGGAAACCTTCTTTCTTTTCAAGAAATAGAGTGTCAATGGCAATGATAGACCAAATAAATCCTTTATAAAACCGAGCTTTAAATGAAAGAAGAGCCACAACCACATAACAAAAGTCTTAAAAAGAAGTCTCAGCTGCCAGCCCTCAAGAAGTAAACATCCTTCTCTTTCACCCAGTTAGGAAAGAAATGGGACAAAATGCTTAGCTTGAGCTTCAATTAACATTGGAGAAAACTAGAAGAAATATTTTCTTTTCTAGAAAAACGAATTACCGATTTCACTGCCTGATCATCAGATGCTTCACCAGCATCATGACCTTTTTCACTCACAACTGCAAAGTCAACCTTGCTTTTTGTTGAGATGGACTCTTTCTCCTCTTTCACCACATCCTACATTAAGAAGGAATAATTTGTCACATAACTAAATGTTGAGCAATAAAGCACCATTTTAATGGAGATACAAATCACATTTGCAAATGCATTGTCCATTTTTTACCTGCTCCACATCATTCACTGGTGATCCTTTATGTTTAGAAGAATCACTGTGTTCAGCATCAGCTTCACTTTTTGGTGAGATGGACTCTTCCTTCTGAACCACAATCTATTTTAAGAACAAATATTTTGTCATGTCATGAAATCTCTAACAAATGCAGCAACATTCTAATGAAGACAACAGATTACGTTTACAAATGCACCATCCATTTTTTTACCTGCTCCACTTCGTTCACCGGTGATCCCTCATCTTCAGAAGTATCACTTTGTTTAGCATCAGCTACATGACTAGCAAATTCTCCTGCCTCATCCTATGGAAAGTGCATGAGCATTAAGCAGAATCAGCTACACCCTTTCAAAGCTATTAATGCATTCATTTCTCAAAATTCCAAATATGCCCAATACAATGTGACCAATATCTACCAAAGAGTATTGTTTGCGTACAGAGTTAAAGACTCATGTAAACTAGGGGGTGAGTATTCGGTTTGAACCGAACCGAACCGAACCAAAATGTTGCTCACCCACAAAAACCAAACCGAACTAAATATTAGTTTGATTTTAAAAACTAAAACCTATCTGAACCGTTGGGTTCTGTTCAGTTCTGGTTTTTTGGTTTTTCTAGCAAAATTCCAATTTGGTTCGGGTTTTGAACTGAATTTTTTTTAATTTTACAACCGAACCGAAATATGTTTTCGTCTTCAAAATCCCAAATCTGTTAGATTCGGTTTTTCAATTCAGCTTGGGTTTGCTCACCCAAGTCCGAACAATTAAGACTTATAAGAGCACAAGAAAGAGCATCTCTTCCAACATCAACAATATGCTGCCTTTATGTTCTAATCCAATCAAATTTCAAATCATAAAGATATCAGAGGTTCTAAACATTCTAAAATGTGATCCTACTTCCACACCTTATAACTTCTGCAACAAAACATAGGGATGATGGGAAGAAAATTCTTGAGCTTTTTTCTACTGTTTTGCAATTATAGAATCTACCCTTTAAATGACCAGTTGTACCATATAATTCAGCCATGTGAAATCAATATCCAGTGTGACCATTACAGAAGCATATGCCATAGAAGGATGGAATCAAAGAAAGTAAGTCATAAAAAATCTTTAGAATATTTTTTTTATACTTTCCTTCCCATTTTTATGCTGACACTTCATTGTATGTGAAATCAAATAAACTTAGGTAGCATTCCCACTATTGCATCATTGACAAACCCAACAAGATTAGTTTTAAAATATGGGCCACAACTGCAAAAGGGCAAAAATATCAGGGTTTTTCAGTGACAAACCCAGCTACTTAGAAAAGGGTGTAGAATATATACTTCAACCAAACAGAAAAATGCAGACCAATTTTTTTCCTTATCCAGTTTTTAATTCTACCACTTACAAAAGCATTGATAGTTTAGCTCTAAATTTTTCCACGAGTAAAATTATTTAAATCTTTAAGTTTTCAGTCCATAATTTTAGTATTACCAAAAACCACCTTAGTCAAGTTGACCGGCAAATTGCAAGAGAAGTTAGGATATACAAATTTCATGTAGACTATCTTTATGCATTTCGATAGTGTAGTCAATATTCAATCAAACAATACATATGAGTGCAGAAATTTTTTGAAGGACGAATCTTATCTTCATCTCAAGTGTAACAAGAAATTCAAAAGACACCATTTGAAATCATACTATCAGGATTCAGAACATAATATTAAACTAGAAGTACTTAACCAACCTTTAGAAAACTATATTGAAAGCACAAAAGTGATTAAAATGAAACTGTGCATGCATATGTCCATATAAAAGTTGGGAAAGCTTGAGTATCAAATGTAAACATAACCTGATCCAAGGAAGAATCATCTGAAACCCCGATTGTATCATCATGCATGGTTTCCAGGGATTCATCAGCAACATCAGTTTTCTCCACAACCTGCCCTTCATCTTGCTTAGCTTCCTCTACAAATTCACGTTTTTCCTTCTTAGACTTTTCTTCAGCTTCCTTTTTCTCTTTCTCTTCTCTTTCTTTTTGTAATCGTTCCTTCTCTTCTGCCTTCTCTATTTGCTCTTTATGCTCTGCATGGGAGGTGAAGCAAAAACAGCAATTTTGTAGAAGTTAGCTTTACAGAACTAAATAGTAAAAACCACCTATAAGCTTTCCCATGTAAATAAACCTAAAGCATATAAGTGCAAGGCATTATAAATAAATATTTTAATTGTTGAATGTTGCAATTTGCAAGGCAGATTTCAAAAAAAAAAAGAGTCAGTATCTACTACCCAAATATGTGGCTAACTTACAATAACAACAATAAAAAAATTTCTGAAGATAATGATAATTAATAATTAAGCAGAACAATTATGGTGGTTGTCAAGTACAAACCAAATTATACCTTTAAGCTTGTCAACAAGCCCTTTCAATATGTTCTCTTCATTTCTTAGCTTTGATAGTTCTGCCTCATCTTTGGCAATTGCTTGTTTTGCCTTTTCAATTTCCTGCTTTCTCAGAGTCACTCCTTCCTTGTATGTTGCAATCTTTTTCCTCAACTTATCTCTAGCCACTTTTCCAGCCTCCCAGCATGTATTTTGGCATTTAACTTGTCCATCATATTCATCACTGCCATCACAACAGTCTGCATGGGTAGATGATAAAAACTCAGAAAGAAAAAAAAATTGAGGATACACTTCCTTTCCCTGTAAAACAATACGAGAATAAAAGGGGCAAGAAGGCAACTGGCAAGATACCAGAGTGGTTAAGAAAATGTCCAGCCACAAAAGAAAAAAAGCTAAAACTGGACATTAGGAGCATCTAAATTCCTGATTATGTTAACATAAGCATATTGCCACTACTTTGTTCCTTCTCATTGAACATCTAAATATAATATGGTGTATAGAAGTTATTGTTTATGTATTATAGAATGGTACACAGGAATGTTTTTATACAAAGGGATGACACCTATATAACTTTGTTATTGCCCGTATTTTTGAACTTCAACCTTTTGAGTATTATGGAGATCCCCCGACAAAGAATGGTAAATTCCTTCTGAAGAAACATATCCACAAATATAAGTACAGAAATTAGCCAAATTAAAACAATCCAGTAAAAATTAGAATTTAAGTTAGTCTCCTAGCTTGACTTTCTTGCAGGCAGCTACTTAACTTTTCCGGTAGGGAAAACAAAATGTAGATAAATTCACCATTAGTAATGAGACGATAGCATGTGAGTCTCAGAAGAAACTCTTTTGATTTGTCAAATTCAAGAGTTAATTGCTTATATGACATATGATCTAAAATTGCTAAGATTGTTTAAACTCCTAATGATTTATGTTCCTTTTGTTTCTTATCTGTTATCTGAATCAAAAAAGGGTGAGTAAACTACGCAAATAGAGCTGGAAGAAACAGACAAGGAACTATTAGTTCAATAACTCATCACTCAAAACACCAATTCTACACTTACCACAGATCCCATCATTGACTCTTGAAGAAAATAACAAAACAGGAATATGCCCTGCATTTCGACAATAGAATTTTCCATCCGGACAAGCTGATGTGCCTGCAACTCACAACAACTTATGCTCAATTCAAGTAAAGTAAAAACCTTTTTGCAATGTTGAACAGAAAAAAGAAAAACAAATAAGCAAGTGTCAAACAGAGAGTGATTGAATGATAATATTACACAACTCACAGCTTAAGTTATTAACAAAAGAAAAAAGACAATTAAAGATGCAACAAAAACAATTGAAGGAAGAGAAAAGGAAGCAGTGAGTAAGAAAGTAATAACATACCAGGCTCATCAGTGGCATCAAGGCAATCACAGAAGTCATCATTGAGCTGAGCTTTGGTGAATTTGTTGGATCCATCTTTACATTTTATAGTGTTTGATGATACCTTGTAGTAATTCTCATCTGGGTATATCCATAAAAACACACAAAGATCAAAACTTTGAAGGCAACCCATCAAAAGAAAAGAAGAAGAAAAGGAAAAGGAAATGAAAAAGAAGACCTTGAGGAGAGATTCCGAGAAATGGGTCTTTGGGAACAGCTGAATTAGCAATGGAACAAATACTTAACACTCCCAACACTAATCCATATATCACTATCAAACAATTAACTTTCATTCTTTTATCCTAAATTTAATTACTACTTAAAAATAAAAAATAATTACTAGTAATTGGTAGATTATTAGCTATTCAATCTTTTCATCAAAATTTCTAAAACGAGCGATACAGAGAGAGAAAGGAGAGAGAAGGGTCACTCAGCTCTTCACCAATCACCACAGCGTTGAATGTACTGAAAACTTGCTTTGAGTAAAAAATGGGAAACGGCAACGTGAAATAGAAACGGAAAAAAGTAAAAATAAAAAATAAAGGGACAAAAGCGTAAAAAAGTAAAGAACTAAAAAACTAAAGCATATGAAAATGACCCTGCTAACATTTGGGATATGAAAGAGCACTTTAAATTCAGTTCTTAGAAAACCCACAGCTCCTCTTTCTTGCACTGCACATTGGAATCCTTTCTCCTTTCTTTCTTTTATTTATTTATTTATTTATCATTATCATCAGATCTTTTGAATCTTCAAATCAAAGTGAAAATGTAAGATCTTTTATTTTTATGTTCATCCCCATGATCAAGACAAGAATTGGTTGATTTCCTGTAAAGAATTGCATCTTGTTTTAAATCATTTAGATATGTAGTGTTTCGTTGGTGGTTGTGTTAGAGTGTTGATTTTGATAATGGTGGGTCTGTTATTGAGTTTCAAACGATTGATGCTTCATCATCTTCTTCTTCTTCTGTTAATTCTTTATGATTTTTGGTTTTAGGAAAGTTTGATTTGTAATTTGGAATTGGATAAGAGATCGAGCACGTGATTTTCGCTCCTTTTTACTTCAGTGATCAGGCCACACAATCATTTCACAAAATCAAACGACTTATCATTCACGCTGTAAAAAACAAAACGCCAATTCACTTGTACAACAGCCAACTCAAACTGTAGTCTTTTGCATGCCGTAACGATCAGTAATAATTTCGTCAACTCCTTTTGCTTTTCTTTAATTTCCCATTTGTTCTTTCGATTGCTTGCTTGTTTGATTCTATTTATTTATTTATGAATCTTGATTCATTTTCTTTATATGTGTACATAGAGATGCTTGACTTGAAGTAGCATATGGTTTTTGTTGTCAAGTATTCAGATTCCTGAGTGTGATCAATTTTGTTTTCTTTATAAATTGTGTGGTTGAAGTTTGGTTACTGGTTGTTAGGTATTTGTGTAATGATATTGAGGCCATCCTTTAAATTTTGAATTTCATGATCATAAGGGGTATTGGTTAAACTTTTTATGTTTTTGTGGGTGCAGTTTTACCATTCAGCTTAAATGGCTAACAGATCTCAAATTCGGACTAACAACTCTGCTTTCATTGCAATGATTGCTAATGAGGTGAGAATATGTATAGATTCATTGATTTCTTTTATATAGGAAAAATTAACTATTTGATGTTCATGTTGTCAATGGTTAATATTCACATATGATTTAAGCATGTTGCTTGAGCTTGATTTAATGGTTTATTTTTGGAAAATTATGTCAAATGTGGTATTGTGTTGAAATGCAGCTCAATGAGATAGTTTGTTGGGTCTTCCTAGAGCTTTCGTGATTTTGTGCATAATTCTGTTTTATTTTTTTTTTATAGGACACAGTAGTTGGCTTTCTTCTTGCTGGTGTTGGGAATGTGGACTTGCGGAGAAAGACAAATTACCTCCTTGTGGATTCAAGTAAGCTCTTGAGATTTGAATGCTTTCTTAATTTCAAAGCAAAGTAATGTGAACACGGTTTATACTCTTACCATATAAGTTCTTTACTGAAATACTGTTTATTATCCTTAACATTCTTTCTTAAATCATTTTGGATGTTATTTTTAAATTTTTGTATTGGATAGAAAACCCTCTAGTGCAGTGCAGTGCAGTGAGTTACTCTGTGGAGAAGTACTAGACCAAATACAGCACAGACATTTAAGTAATTATGTTTCTATTTCTTTTATGTATAAGTATAAATTTTGTTCTATTTCTTATGATATTTTTTTTAATGAGTATAAACCTTTTAGGAATCATGTATGTTATCAATAGTGTGAGTCATGATTGTGTTCATCTCATATTTGGAGTCGATGCATGCTTTTAAAATTTGGTCCAATAATCTTAAGCTGATGTTGAGTTGAAGTCATCAGCCTGTTGTCTAGTTTTTAGTTTTACACTATTTTCCCTTTTTGGCTTTTAGTTCTCATGAAAAGTGATTGCGCATATTACAAACCACTAAATTAGTAACTTGACAAGAGTGTTTATCTCTTTCAGCAGAGAAAAGAGTTGGATCATAGGTAAATGGTTGACTTGTGTATTGATGAATTATCATCTCATGTGAGTTAGTTCATGGAACAGAAAATTTAACAATTTATTGGGGGTCCTTTAATAAGATGGTCATAATGTTATTGCTAATACTTGGAGAGGTCCATCATTGCATTTTTCTGGCACATATTTCTTTCCCACTGGTTTCACTAATACTTTTATTTTGGATGCAAAAAATGTTGGTTTCTTGTAGAAACAACTGTCAAACAAATTGAAGATGCATTTCACAGCAAGGGAGGATATCGCCATAGTTTTGTGTAAGTTGTTTTCACACTGTCATTTTAAACCCGCATCTTTTCATGATTGTTTGCACTTCAATGTTTTAAGGAAATGGATCCCATCACTTTTCTTTTACTGCCAATAGCTAAATGCGGAAAAAACTTAAGGTCAATTCTTTTGGTTGTTCTGAGTTGTGAAAACCTAGGTAATATATATATAAAAGAAGAAACAGACTGACACCAAGCATACCTTTTCTTGCATGATCGTTCAAATTTGTCGTTTAATAGAACAGTTGTTTGTCTGTCATTTAGCCTGGACTTGTGCTTAATTGTTTTGTTTGTCACCTCTATTTATATGAAATCCATCTACCAATAAATTTTTGCTCTTGCCAAAAATGTTTATTCACAAATCTTGAGATGTTAATATTTATATTCTGATTTCTCTTGAGAATTGTGGGATGCAATGTTCTGTACCGAGTAGTTGACTTGAGATCAATGGTAGTGTCTGATCAAATTGATCAATTAATAGATCTCATTAATTAATTCTGGGATAAAGGGTCAAATCCACCCTTAAACTTGTGACAACGTTTCATTTAAGCCCAATTCAAACTATTTCAGCAAATAAGCACCCAACTTCTATTTAAGAGCCTAATAGATCCAATTATCAATGAGATTGGGCGTGTGCGAATCATGTGAAACGAGGAAGTGAAGAAACAAGTTATTCAATATTTCAATATATATTGGCTTAGGGTTTGTGGAAAGAAACTACAGCCACCACTTTTATTGCCTTCTGCTTTTACTTTCTTTTTATAGTTTGTTTATTTTCTTTGTTTTTCTTCTTTTCAAAATTTTCATTTTTTTTGTTCTTATTCATTGATTTAATAATATATATCTTGTTATCCCCTCCAGTCTTATTTTTTATTTACTGTGATTGCAATTTTACGATAAAAAGGCTGAAGTTTTTTTTATTTTGTTGCTGTCTTGCATTTATTATCTGGGTTTTTCTCTTTCTTATTTCATTATGTGAGTTTTTTTTTTTTTTTTTTTCCTTCTTCTGTTCTTGTTTAATGGTGAGCTTACACACACAACTAGATTGATCTTTTTGATTAGTAATAAAAAAAAATTGTAATCGAATTCGAGTTCCTTTATACATGATCTAGGTTCTGTGATACAGTTATTGGAATACTTCCATAGCTCAAATGTCAAGGTTATCAATCATTTCTCATCGTATAGAGAGAATTTTCTTATTATTTTTAGTGTTCCACATCACCCTAATTTACAAATAGGGAGCTCTGGTTTCAAATGTTGGATTCTTATTTACTTTTTAGTTTGTGTTAGTGATTGAAGTTCTCAATTTCTTATGACATAAACTCCTCATACCATCAGCTTGTAACTAGTCATCTGCTAATTCCATACGCAGTTTGACATGGTGTTTTCTTTTTATACTAATGACTTTTT
>CANYLF011568704.1:0-16673 GCA_948193215.1 Bocquillonia castaneifolia | reverse complement strand
ATAAATTAAATTAAGCAACTCGGTCACCTTAAGAAATCCATCTGCCTAACTTGAGACTCCAATATATATATATATATATATATATATATATATTACCTATTCACATTGAACAAAAAGAAATAAATATATATAAATTTTTAGTAATATTCAAATTACATAACAAAAATAAAAAAATAAGGTAATTAACATTATTATATTCTCTTAAGTTAATAGAATAAAAAAATATAATGTATATTAAATGGTAAGTAATTGTGAGTAATTTCACTTCAAAACTCACAATTACTAACCATTTAATATACACTATATTTTTTTTATTCTATTAACTTAGGAATATAATAATATTAATTACCTTACACAAAATTTAAATTTTACATTAAATTTTTTTTTATTTATCTTTTATCCATTAATGAACTAAATTCATTATGCTAAGCTTAAAATTACCTAAACTAATGAACTAAATATTATATTATTTATGAATCTAACTAATTAAAACAGCCTATATATACACTAAAAAGTAACCTAATTATAAAATCATAATATAATCTAACTAAAATATGAAATACATTTCACCTTAATTTTTCAAATTATTTTTCTATTTTTATTTAATTATTTGAAAATCCTAATTTAAATTATTATAATTCCATTAATTATTTAAAACTTACTTCATTAACAATGAATTATTATAATTCCAAATATACTAATTTTATTTCAAAATTTTCCATTATTCTGTTTTTATAATACAATTTAACCCTATTTATTACTTATTATTTTTCTATTTTTTACAAAATATTTATTACCTAAAATCCAATTACTTAACAATTTTATTAATTAATTAATAAGTACAAAATTCACATAATTAACAGAAATTATACCCTAACTTTAACATAATTAACACAAATTTTAACCTAAATTTAACATTATAAACAGAAATTTTTTACGCAAATTTACAAATTAAAATTACCTAAAATCCATTTAATTTACACAAATTAATAGCAATTATAACATAAATTTAAACATTATATTTTCCTAAACCTAATTAACATCAATTAACACAATTACCTATTACACATTACATTTGCACAATTAACAATAATTACTATTAATTAATTTCTAATTAAAAAATAAAAAAAAAGAAATTTTTTTATTAAATGTACTAACCTGCAGGTAGTTGGAGGGCTTCTGGATGCTCGTCGGAGTTGCTGCTGGAGCTGGAGATGGTCGACCATAGGGGAGTCCAGGTGAAGCTGGTCGTCTGTTCTTCTCCTCACTGCGGCGGTTGGCTTCTCGGTTCTCTGGTCGACGTCGAGGCCTTGGCCTTCTTCTCCTTCTTGGTGAATGGCTGCTGGCTTCTTCGCTGCCTTCAAATTTTTCTTCTCCTCTCAATTTTCTTTTTCTTATTCGTTGTGCTAGCTAGGGTTCTGTCTTGGAGAGAAGAGAAAACTGAAATATAAGCTTAGTATTTAAAAATAGATATTTCCGTTTCTAAATTAATTTAAATCCATTTCTAAATTTATAAACGGAAATATCCATTTCTAAAATCAAACAATCCGTTTCTAAATTTAAACCAAATTCCAAATTTTTCCCCCAAAAAATTAGAAACAAATTTTCTAATCCGTTTCTAAATAAAATAAATCCGTTTCTAAATTTTTGGTGGGAATTCGCGCCAAAAACTAGAAACGGATGTAGAAACAGAAAATAAATCCGTTTCTAAATCATGAAAAATCAGTCCCCTTCACTAATCCATTTCTAATTTTGTAAAATCCGTTTCTAAATTAGAAAGGGATTATATCCATTTCTAAAATCCCATTCTAATCCAAAAATTTCTTGTAGTGATCCCACAAAATTTTTCCATTTGCAATTGTCTTACTGCCATTTAACGAACCAATGCAGTTAAATCAAAATTTTGATTTTCAAGATTATTAGTGCTTACCTCATTAACTCGCTTAAAAGCTCCATCTGCTCTTGTACTAAGTTGCTGAGAATTTTTAGCCATGTTTGAAATTAATTGTTTTACTATTTCAAGTGTCTTGTTCACTAAAGCTCCACTGTTAGCTGCATCAACCATGCTTCTATCCATTGGTAACAATTCTTCATAGAAGTATTGGATTAGGAGTTGGTCATAAAATTGATGATGGGGGCAACTACCACACAATTTTTTGAACCTTTCCCAATACCCATACAAAGTCTCTCTAGTGAACTGCATTATGCCACAAGTTTCTTTTCTAATGTTGGCAGCTCGTGATGCAGGAAAGAATTTTTCCACGAACAATCTCTTCATCCCATTCCATGTTGATATTGAACTGGAGGGTAGATAATAAAGTCAATCTTTTGCTTTGTCCTTCAAAGAAAAAGGAAAAGCTCTAAGATTTATTTATTCTTCGGTCACACCATGTGGCTTCATTTCAGAACATAAAACATGGAATTCTTTCTACTTATGATGATCTTCACCTGCATATCCACGAAAAGAAGGGAGTAAGTGAATTAAACCAGATTTTAGTTCAAAACAATTTCTATATTAGGAAATCTAATGCATAAAATTGTTGATTCAAATTTGCTGCAGCTAACTTCTTGAGAGTTCTATTCTCCATTTTTTCAACTTCTTGAAAAATAGATATGCCACCAATAGTTAAATCTATCTCTACTTTCTCTTTGAGACGACTTTTTCTTTGTTTAGTTTCCTTTCTCAATTGACACATTGGCTTCTCAATTTCGGGATTATACTGCAAATCAGTAGTTTGAGAAGAACGAGTCATAAACAAAAATTAACAAATAAATAAAACAATGAGAAATTAAAATAGTTCCCCGCAACACACCAAATTTTGAACGGGTTGTTGAAGCCCTCAAAATAAATTACTGATTCTCCTAAACTAACTTGTAAAAATAGTGAAACCAGGTCGAATCCCAAGGGAACCAATGTGGTTAGCTTCTTAAAGTTAAATAATGAAAATATAAAGTAGGGGGAGGGGGGGGGGGGGGTGGGGGTGGTTGACTGATTAAACTAAAACTAGAAATAAACAAGAAATTAATAAAAGTTGAATATTAAAATAAATGAAAATCAATCTTACCATACTTCCAATTCAAAGGTACAAATTCCATCCAATTGTAATTCTAATCATAGGCTTAAAATATCAATTTCTCTATTCAAATATTTAGTCTACTTATTAGGATAGTCGTAACAATTGTAAATTCTCCTAATATCATCCAAATCAAAAACTTACCATTAAACAGCTAGGCACGATAGCGTTCCATATTAATTCAATGATAGTATTAAGAATAATGAGATGGACTAAACGAAAATCAATTAATCGAGATAGCTGCAATTTAACTAATCTTGTTCCCTTATTTCCCTAGAGCCTATCATGCAAGCTATATAATTCAGATAGCTACAATCACACGCACATAAGCCAACTCCTTGCTACTTATATCAATCAGTAATGACCATTACAGATCTTAAACTAATGGATAGCAATAGAAAAATCAATATTGAATTAAGTTGCCTGGTTAATCAATATCAAAAATTCATAAACAACAAGAACAAGAAATAAAGAATACATGAATTAAAGAAGAAATTCAGGTTAAGCGCAAAGCCTCACTACGTCACAATTGGAATTGATTCACCCTTGAATCAGAAATAAAAACTTAGTCACACATGGTGAAAAAAGAAAACACAAAAGATGAAAAGAAAATAATAAGTCTTACGCGCTTCATTATAATATTCAGCTGTGTTTTGCAATCCTTATATAAGGAGTAAACTCTAAACCGTAAAAAGATATTTCCTAACCAAAAATAAACTTCCTATAATAAAATCCTAGTCTAATAAGGAAAGGTATAATAAAAGAAAATCTAAATAACTAAAGTCCTAAATATTGTAGGAGATATTTTTTCTTATTCAACACTCTTAGAATATGGGAAATAACATAATTGTGGCCCATCCATGAAATTAACTTCAATTTCTCCAAGTTTCTCACGTCTTACTTTAGCAGCGGACAAGTCATAAGGCATGGTCACGCATCGATCGATATGATATTCTGCTCCGTTTTCAATCTTCTTCAAAAAGCTGACAAATAATGCTAAAAACATGCTTTTAAGCTGAATTCCACTCTTGCCTCCATATTTCTTCTCCTAATACAAAACAAATACAAATTTCACAATTAAGCACAATATCTAACCAAAATATGAGAGAATTAAACATAATAAATTATATCTAATTATGATCTATCAATAATATGCCTTGTGCCAAATCAATTTGTTATTAATAATATAGATGATTTATCTTCTATTAATATGTTAATTTATATGAATATTTTATTTTGTAGATGGCGTATGACTACTTATGAATCAAATATTATTTTATTCTTCCTAAAAAATTTAAGCTAGTTTAATGTATTCATGAGTTATAAAAAAAAAAAAAACAATAACACTTATTTTCTCATTCTAGCTTAACCTAAATTAGACTAAATGGCATCACATTCATTCCATATTTTAATAGTTACCACTAAACTACGAATTATAAAATAAAATTTAAAACAAAATATACAGTTGATGAAGATATATAGGGTAAAAAATTAATTAAATTTATAAAGGGTCACTCAATTTTCACTTCCACAATTATTAAATTTACTTATTTCCATGCACAATTTTAATTTATTGGAGTTAGGTCATTTTGCTTTTTTTTTTTTTTTTTTTTTACATCTAGTTCGCCTATTCTGCTTAATTTTAAAATTTTAATCAATGTTAATCTTGTTCAGAACACAAAAATGATAAACTTTCTATATAGTAATACAGGAACAAGTAATATAATTTTTTTTTTGATTGGAAGTAATATAATTTTTTTTCATGTCCAATATGTCTGTCACAAATTTTCGATTAGCATTTACAAAATCAAATTGACTTCCATGTACTAAATTATTCAAAAACAGCATCACAATGAAATTATTTGAAAAAAAAAAACCTTGACTGACAATTTATGAAATTAATTATATAATGCACTTACTACTGAAGAAACATTGTGCTAATTAAGATGGTGTGGCTTATTGATCTCTAGAGAGTCTGGCCTGCACCAAGTTATAAACTCGTTTAAGCACAAAGATGAACAAAACAATAATATTTATTAAATATTTTGCTAAGTTTGGATTAAATAAAATCATAAGGTAAACTGACCTTGAATTGAAGCAACCGGTTAATTTTCTTTTTTTATAGTTACCAAATGAGATCTCAGGCAGTTTGGGACAGCCTGAAATACTCAACTTTCTTAAGGAATAAAGTTGGTGATGCCGTATAGGATCGCCTGAGATTATTTCTGTTCGACTGAAACTGCTTAAATGCTTCACCAGAGCCCAGAACTTCAGACGCGGACAACCGGAAACAATCAGTTCTCTTAGTGAGATATGTTGATGCATCCACTTGGCCAGCTCACTTAATTTTGTGCAGTCTGAGATTTGTAATTCCTCAAGAGATGTGAGGCGTTCTACCTCAGTATCTAAAGATTCCAATTCTTCAATTCCCTTAATCTTTAGCGCCTTCAATTTAGCTAGACCATCATGAGAAGAAGAAGAAGAAGAATCTGCTTGCATTATCTGTTTTAGACATTGCAAGCTTACTTTTTTCAACTCCAATGATTGGAGAGACTGAAAAGATGGTAGCCAATTCAGTTGAAGGCATGAAGAGATTTTCAAGCTTGACAGACAAGTAAATTTTGGTAGCTCATTTGTCGAATCGGAATCCGGCCATCTTCTCCACCACTGTTTTAGTAGGGGGCATTTCAGGATGTTGAGCTCCTTCAAGGATGGGAAGAATGTTTTATTTCCATCATTGTAACCAATTTCACCTTCATTATCAATGTACATTAAATCAGGTAAATTTTTGATCTTTAACTTCTTAAGGCAAGTAAATCGGCGTAGAACTGGCAGATCTTGACAACTCTTGCAATTTATGATCTCAATATCAACTATATTTGCAAGAGAAAAATCCCAATCTGGAAATCTCACGCCTCCATATCCATTTACCTTCAACTTCTTAAGTTGTGGAGCTGGTTGGATATTTTCCATTAGGATTTCATCAAAATCAGCATCTGCAGCATAATTCCAATGCAAACTTAATATTTGAAGACTCTTTTTCTTTTTCATGTTAATCTCCTTAATCTCTGATGCAGTATCTCTCACATGTTCCAACTCTTCAATTTCTAAACTTCCTGTCAAGTTGTTCAAGTTGCTTAATTCGTTTAAACCAGCACCTTGCCAATCAACTTTAAACATTGACAACGTTTGAAGTTGAGAGAGTTTTCCGATCCCACGAGGCATGTGCGTCAAATTTGAACAACCATTGCAGTAGAGATGCCTGAGTTTAGTCAGCTTCTCTATACCCTCAGGTAATCTCTCAAGTTTGGAACACCCAGAGACTTTCAGCACTTGCAAATTGAGTAGCTCGGTAATTGAATTTGGAAGTCTCTTGATTTCTAAATTTTTGGAAAAATCAAGATATCTGAGATTTTTTGCACTGCTTATTGAATGAGGCACTTCTGGAATTCCTGTAGCGTGCATATCGCACACTCGCAAGCGGCTGAAGCTTGAGAAAATAGCTTGGCAAGTTGAAGAGTAGTCCTTTCCTTGTGATTGAGAAGAAGACTCAGATTGATTCAGCAAAAGCAACGTCCGCAGCTTTTTTGCCCCGTACAACTTAGTTGAATTTCGATCGAAATCCATAGATACATGGCGAGTCTTCTTGTCAATGTTGTTTGAATTTGAAATTTTGAGCTTTTTCACAGCTACTGAAGTTGCAAGATCATGCATCAAATCATGCATTTTGCAGCTTACTACATCACCAAATTCATCCTTTTTCACTTCATGGAAGAAGGATCTCCTCTTCAGATTGTTAAAATATTGAAGCCCAATGTCTTCAAGATTACATTGAGCTCTTGAATCTGGTGACACTACAAACTCTTGTGCAATCCAAAGATGAATCAATGTTTTCACATCAATCTCATGATCTTTGGGAAATAAAGCACAATATGCAAAACAACGTTTCAAGCGAGACGGAAGATGATTATAGCACATAAATAAAATGCTATTAACATCTGGTAACCACTCATTTTCACGAGATTCATACGGGAAAAGACCTGCAATTGCCTTTATGACAAGGGGTACTCCCTTACACTTGTCTACAATGGATTCTCTACAAGAATCTTCTGGTTCTTTCTCATAAAGAGCTACGTATACATGCTTGAATAAAGACCAAGACTCATCTTTAGACAAGCCCTGCAGAGCATGTAATTGTGATCTGCTCACCATCTCTGCTACTCGATTCGAGCGAGTAATTACAACTAACTTACTTCCACTAGACCCTCCCATTAAAAATTTCTCTAGTTCCTTCCATTGTCCCCAATTTTCATTACTATCATTCCACAAATCATCCAACACTAAAAGACATATTTTCCTATTAATAACTTCTCCAAGTTGAGATTTCAAATCATCTTCCTCAATGTCTTCTTTCATTTTAACCATTGCTGACTCCAGAATTTTTTTAACAATTGTTTTCACATCAGAAGCATATGATAAACTAACCCAAAGCTTTTTCTCAAAATGATCAGTAACTTGCTCATCATCGAATACGACCTTAGCAAGTGTGGTCTTCCCTAATCCCCCGCTTCCAACTATTGAGATAATTGAGACATTTTCTTTATAGCTGGGAGCCAATAAAAATTCTATAATTTTTTCCCTATCACCCACTCTCCCAATAACAATTTCATGTTCAAAGGAAATGTTATCCTTCACACACCCAATAAAACCTCTCTCTTCCCCGGAAAACTTAGGTATTCCATTGGCCTTAATCTCATTAATTCTCTTCCTAATTGCCTTAGCTTTATAAGCCATCTTAAAACCATTGACAACTTGATTGGAAGGTGAAAAGAAAAGGCTTACCTCTTGAGCCACTCTATTTCCAGTCATCGATTGGCGCCTTGAAGCTTCAGTGGCAAAGTCATCCAGCAAGTCATCGACATCATAAACAACTTCTTTCAGCTTTTCAAGCGACCCCTCTGGATGGTCAAGTGCTTCCTCTTTCTCAGCTTGCAGCACATCATAAATGGTGGCAACTTTTTTCTTAATTTCCTCAAGTTCAACACTGTCAATCCGCCGGGCACCTATCTTTTGAAGGGCTTCAGAGAGAAATTCTTGATCCATTTCTTTTTCACTTCTTTTGGATTTTTAATTGGTAGCAGATGCTCTGAAATAGTAACGTAATATGTTTAAGGTTGCAAAAGATGAAATGGCAACGAGGACTATGTATTTATAGGAATTAATCACTCCAAAGTCTTTATGCCTAGCTTCCATTTGAAGTCTATATATGGAATGGTAACTTACACTTCAGGCTAAGAATTTCCTTGATTGTACCACACCCTAATGTTTTGTTTGGACGGGGGTTGGGAAGGGTTAGGAAAGATTTATAATGGTTGGGGGATTTTAACGGAAGTAAAATAATATTGGAAGGTTGGTTTTTGGAGGGTTGAAAACCCACCCTATTTTTCAACCCATCAAATTGGTGGGTTGAGGAGGATTCTTTTATTTATTAAATGCTATTTTTATTAAAATGTCTATTTTATCTTAACATATAATTAAATGATATTTTTATAAAATTTATATAATAACCCATCCTTTATTTTTCATTCTTCCCAAACAATGCAAGTATTTATTATAACCATTATCTTACTTTACTTTATTTTAAAAGCATATCCTTTACTTTCCTTTACTTAACAATTCCTTGCTTTATTCTCATGACATTCTAAAAGAAATAAACACTTCATAGTTTAGGATTTGATTGAGGAAAAAAAAAAGATAAATTACAAATTAGATCCTGAAATTTTTAGAAAATATCAATTTGGAAATTTATGTTTTTTTAGTCTAAAGAAACTCTTTTTTTTTTTTTAATTTAAGAAATGGAACAAATGGCCTCTTTCATAGTCTAAGAGCAAAGACACGTTTTCGTTTTGCTTTGGTCGATTAGCTCAATTTTTAAAACAGTCCAAGAAATCAAGAACTTCAAAATCTCTATAATTAAGTTTAAAATTTTAATATTTCTCATTTTTCATTTTTATCGCATTTTTCATTTTTTATCGCATTTACTAAAATTTATTAGTGAATATATATTATACTTTTTAAATTGTTATTATATTAAGATTATAATTTTTTAAAAATTATATTAAATTTTATAAGAATTTTATGAGTTTGAATTATTTAATCTTTATTATTTTTATACACTCATAAATATTATTTGACTTATAAATTTTGATCAATATTATTAAAGTTCATTTTTCTTATTTATATAATTAGTGAATTTTAAATTTTAAAATAATATTTTAAGTAGTTTAACAAATATTCTCTCTCTGTCTCTCTCTATGAATTTATGAACTTTTTTTGAAAGGAAAACAAGTTTATGGACCAAATTGAATTAATTTTGCCAAAAAAAAGTTCTTGGGCTAAACTGCATTTTATTTTTCAAAATTTAGTCCCTCCACTGGCTGTGTGAAAGATGGAAGGGGAAGTAATTAATTTTAATGAACGTCAAGGGAAAACAGTTGACTTTTGAAAAGTCGTGGATGAAGTAGTTGTAACAACCCCAAATTCTACCATATAATTAGTACTAAGATAGAAAATAATAATAATTAATTAAAATTTAAAAACTTCATTAATCTGGTTTTCAAAATATTTTTTTTTTCAAAACTAAGGGCACAACGATCGTTGTAAGTGAGCAACGATCGTTATTAAATAAGCAACGATCATTGTTGAAAATGCTATGTTCGTTGTGAAATTTATGAAAATTGTCAAAAGAAACTGAGAATCACATGATCTCGTGTGAAATTCAACAACGAGCTCGTGGGAAGTCAACAATGATCGTTGTCAATTGTACAACAATCGTTGTTGGGGCAAAAATTACAAAATGGAAATTTTGTCCAAAATTCACAGTTTCTAAACAGGATTTTCAACTCGTCATTGTGAAAACAGACCCCAACAAACTTAAATACAACATAGGAATAAAATAAAGTTTCCGATATATTAAGAACAAATTCAAAAAATTTCAATTACCACTAGAATTCACATAAAATACATAGATTTACACAATATCAAATATATATACATATTCCAACCTATATGCATAAACATGTTCAAAGCTATCCACTGGCCAACCTTCAAAACTTCTACTGATATGCACGAGAACTCCTGAATACTAACAAGCTTGTCAATAACCTGAAAAATATATTACCAAGGGGTGAGCTGGCGACTCAGTAATAAATAACCTATAATACTAACCACGATATTCACACACACACACACACACACACACACACACACACACACATATATAAAGATTCTCAAAATCAATTAGATATCATCACAATAATAACACCACCATCCTTACAAATTTTCCAAACTCAACAACACATTCTCAATAGGTTTAACACCTTATCAAATCACATAACCCTTTCACCACATAGTCAAACTCAACACATAAATCGCAATCCTCAATTCACAAACCTCAACCACAAATTCACAATCTCAAATCACAGCACACAATCTCAAATCACAATTCACAATCTCAAGTCACAATTACAAATCAATCTTGATAATTAAATAAACTATCTAAATGATTGGTTCAAAGAATAGTAACCCGATCACATCTTTTTCAATAATTTCCATCTTTTTCAATATCATAATTCACATCTTTTTCAATATCAAATCTATCTCATTGGTGCACCAATTCCCCTCTTCACTTTTCTAGGGGTTTAATATCATTCATTTCAATTTCCCTTTTCTCTTTTCTAGGGGTTTCTCATATGTATGCATACATTCAAATCTCAAATCTTGGGTTACCAATTCCTAACCAAATACATAGACAATCAAGCTCATTATCAAGCCAAACATATCACACAATCAATCAACAACCAATTTCGACAAAACAATCAACCAACCAATCATTCCATCACAATAATCAATCAATCATGACCATTCCATTCCAACCAACATTCACAATCACAATCACAACCATTTCATATCAAAGAAATGCTTTTCTCAATTTTCTCATTTCTCAAAAATCTCATCTCATTTCTTATTTCCTCAATTCAATTCCACATCAATTACTCATCCATCCACCATTTCTCATTCTCAAATCACATCACAACAATTTATCAAATTCATACAATGTCAATCACATTATCACAACACAATTCAATCCAACATTCACAATCAATTCTACTCCCCACATTTCATAATCAATTCACAATTCAACAATTTTCACATCAATTCACAATTTCACAATCAAACACAATTAATCTCACAATCATCCAATCCCATTCATCCACAACATTAAATATTAGTATAGAATTGAATCAAATCCACCAAAATACATAAAATGAACCATATAATTAACATCAAAATACAATATATAATTAGTATTAATAGCTATTTACTTACAACTCATGAAGTTCACCAATTAAACCTCCTTTTCTTCAATCCCCTTTGCCTTAGAGCTTCCCTATACACATTTATCCATTCAAATCAACAATTCAACAACCAAACATACAATTAACACTCAAATATCTCTTTTAAAAACATCAATTCCATCTTTAAACAATTCTAATCCAAAAACCCCTAAAAATCTCATAAACCCTAACTCCCAAACCATAAACAACCCAAATAATATCAATTAACAACAATTAATTAAAGAAAACTTACCAATTAATAATCGCCTTCTCAAAAATCCTCTTTTTTTTTCTATTCTTTTCTCTCCCCTCTCCTTTTCTTCTTCCTCCCAACTCAATCTCTACACAATCCACTATAAGAACCCTTCTTATCTTCTTAATTTTTCATTTTTCTTTTATTAATATTATTTATTTTATTCTTATTGGTTAATTTAAAGTTAAGTTTGACTTTTTAACAAATTAAGAAAAACTTCCAATTTCACTCTCAAACAATCAATACTACACATATGCATCCTCACAACTTTTATTATTATCAATTGCACCCCTCCTACACATACAAATAATTGAATAATCCACAATTAACAAAATTAAACATATTAATGATGCGAATTAACTACTAATATGTATAATTAAAAGTGAGGATGTTACAAAACTTCTGGAAGAGATTGATTGAGTGGTTCATTAAGGGTCAAATCAAAGTGGCAGTGTGTAGAAGAGCTATTTTGGCAGCAACAGTCTACCAGATCTGGAAGGCTAGAAATATGAAGCAGTTCTAGAATCAGGTTCCCAGTATTATCCAAATTTTGAGAAATCTAAGGTTAGTTGTGTATAGATTTCAGAAATGGATGAGATCATAGCACTTTGATTTGATCTAAGGATGATGACAAGACAAAGTATAATTTACCCGAGTATGAATAGAATTCTTAGTGAGTTGGAGAGATTATAAGTGAGTGCAATGCAAGGCTATCGACTTTTAGTTTTTGTAACCATTCTTTCTATAGTAATGGATTCTTTTTTTTTTTACTACCATAAAAATGCTCCAACGCCTCTCTAACCGCCAGCAAACCATCTCCCGCCTCCTTTGCCGCCACCTTTTCTCAAAGGAATACAGACGCCTCACCGAAAACTCCTACCAGAAATTCTCCCTTCTTACTTACTAGGCTCCGCTCCTCTTTAAAAACCATCGATAATCTCACCTCTCATCTCCTACAAAAAATTCTCCTAGAAAAAACCCTCTTTATTACTCGAGGATTCAGAAACCGAAATCTTGACTATGGTGAATTTACTTTGCAGAATCTTCATTCTTGTGAAGTTGTGAACTGATTAAGGGATTGTAAGGCATATGTGAGGCCGATTTTCGGTTTTGATACAAGGAAGGAATCAGTTGGTTGAGAGTTGTGTTTTTGTTTTAGCTGATTTTTATTTGAGGATTGTGAAGAAGGGATTGATGATGATGATTTGAGAACGGGATCAGGGGAATGAGAATTGGAGGTGTGGTTGAAGTGAAGGATTTTGAATGTGGAAATTGATTCAGTTAGAGATCACAGGTTGTTACCGTCTTTGAATGTATATTTCCTTTCATTGATGTAGAGTAGAGTTGCTGCATTGCATGGTTATGATCTGTTATATCTGCTTTAATTTTGAGTGGGAACCATTTTTATTTTAAGGAAGTATACTTCCTGAGACGCTCACAATTGCTTTGAAGTTTTGTATTTTTATTTAGGGAAAAGGTGCATTTTTGCCACTATGGTTTAACTCAAGGTGCAGATATGCCACCAACGTTATTTTTTGTACAAACATGCCATTAACATTTCCATTCAGGTTCAAATACACCATCAACTTTTTAAAATAGGTACAAATATGTCACCACGTGTTTGACCGTTAACTAATTTACATAAATTATAATAAAGATATATTATAATATTAAAATTGTTTGACCATTAACTAATTTACATAAATTATAATAAAGATATATTATAATATTAAAATAGATGAATATTACAATAATAAATAATAATGTATAAAAACGTTAGAAGTTTATAATAAATTATTAATCTTTCCATATAAATTTTGTTTAGAGTAATGTATAATTATGAAATAATTCTATTAAATGAATATAATTATTGAAAATATAATTATATTTTTAAAAATAATTGTCTAATATTCTATAATAGTTTTGTTTATTAAAAATATAATAATTTGTAATAAGAATTGTCTAATATTTTATATTTGACCATAAAAATAAATATACTTTGATTTCTAAAACTTTTATATGTTTTATTTATTACATAGAAGTTGATATTTATAAACTTCAATTTATAAATTGATTTTACAAATTTTCATATTAATATTTTTTATTTATGTATAAATTTAAATATAGATTTTTATCTTTTAGTACTTTTCAATTTTTAACTTACATATATGATGCATCCATAGGGAAAATAAAGCAAAATCATCATAAATACTAAATGAATTTGAATTCATGTAAAACATAAACTTATTTTTTTAATTTTATTTTTAATTAAGAATGATTTATCTTTAATATCCTTACAATTTTTGGATGTATTTAAGTAAAATTGAGTGAATTTTAAAATTAATTTACTTCTATGGCAATAATCAGTTAGATTTAATAAATAATTTAAGTCTTTGAATTTTTTATATAATATTTTGTAGATTATTTTAGTCGATGTTAAAAATTTTCATTTCATTTAAAAAAAATTATTATTATTATTATTATTATGTACGACTAGCTTAAAGCCCGTGCGTTTCACGGGATTATTTATTTTATAGAAATTTATTCACTTTTTTAATAATTAAAAATATTATGTGTGTGTGTGTGTGTGTAAAAGTTACATATATATTTTAATCTAAGAATAAAATTTTAAAAAATAAATTTATTAAATAAATTAAATTTAAAAATATTTATTTAATGCTTATATTGATTACTTTATCTATTGATGTATGATATATAAGTTAATTAAAAATTAGAAAAAAATGTTAAAAATTATTTATTTTTCTCCTTTGTCAAAAACTTTTCTTTCTCTAATTCAAAACTTCTAAAAACTGATTGAATAAATATAACAGCAGAAAATAGTATGATTGGACACCTGTTTGGTTAAAGTTTGCTAGTCGCTTGAAATTTTTAAATTTAGTAGTAAATTTTGATTAGACATTATTAAAAAATTTACAATTTTTATTGTTTATAAATTTTGAATTTGTGTACATTAATGATTGGGATATGATGCATGGATACGGATACGGTGACACGGAGACGATACGATATGGACACGGGATACATAAATTTTCAAAAAAAAATAGATACGATAAGTGAAGGATACGTTTACATATATTATATAAAAATTTAAAATATATACTTAATTTTCTTATATTTTCTCATAAACTTAATAAAAAAACATAATAAAATATCATATTTATTAAACTAATATAACAACAATTAAAAAAATGATATGACATTAAACGTAACAAAACATTTAAAATTTATTAAAGTAATTAAAATTGAGTCTCAAAATTATTAATATAAATAAATTTATCATATGTAATGAATATTTTTGATAAACAAACAAATATTTCCTTTTGAAAAGCCATTAAAAAAATCAAATATTATTGAATTTACCTATGAGGCATAATTCAAGTGGTAAAATCATTTGGACTTGCAGGCTTTACGCCTAGAGGTCGACAGTTCGATTCTTAGAGTCGCATGAGGAGAGTGCACTTGCAAATGTAACTCACTCGATTAATATTAGTCGGGGTTCCAGATTCCCTGGATAACAATAATTTAATAAAAAATACTGTTGAGTTTATTATATTATTTTTTCTTGATAATTGAGGTGTTTTATTAATAGCAGGAAACTTACAGGGAGAAGAATGCCATCGGGCATCTAATAATATCATCTCCACTATAGAGAAGCTAAGGATGCTTCAATTTAGTGTAGTACATTGCTAAATACATGCATTTCTACAGAATATCTTGAGTTGAAGAAACTCCTTGAAAGACAAATCTGTTTCTTTTTTTCCAAAGTTCCTAGCAAAGGATCATCCATAGGGAAGTGATGAATAATGTTTGAATTTTACCTGTGAAAGCACTAGTCCATTGAAGAAAAAATTCAAGCGCTGTTTTTGGAATTGTGAAAGAGATACCGGTCCATTTGAATAGAGCTATCCAGATTTTATAGCTTGATTTGCAGTGAAGGAGGAGATGATCTTGAGTTTCCAAGGAATCACAAGGAGTACAATTTGCAGCTTCCCAATCAATGATGTGACGATCAGCTAGGAAGGACCTTGATGGAAGTCTGCCATGGAGAATTGTCTAAGTGCAGAATTTAATTTTTGGAGTGGTAATAGATTTCCAGCAATTCTTGTAAATTGTTCAAATACACCACTGGTGAATTAATAATTACTCACGTATGATATCATATTTTTTTTAAAAAAAAAAGGTAAGCATGAATCTTCTTAAAAAGTAAGTATAGAGACAACATATAGCCAATAATTGTTTAATAAAAAAATGCTTCTGATCAGAAATACACAAATTGTTATTCATAAATTAATAAGAGATAGGGGGAGAATTTGATCCATGCATGAAAAATAGAAGTAATAATAAAAACAAAAAAATTATCATGTTGAAGAAAAGAGTAAAACTGATAAAAAAAAAAACATATTACATAGTTAAGTGAAGAGATCATAACCTGAGGATAAAATGACAGAATCTGGTATGAAAGAGAAATCAAATTAAAATGAAAGAAAATATAATATAAGCTTATAGAACAAATTTAAAATATCAAATTAAATTAAAACAATATAATATAAAACTATATAAAGCTTCACTAAATTGAGCTTCCCTCTTTTATAGACATACACATGTATATTTTGATTATTGCACCTGCAATCAAATAAAATTAACCCAATACATAGTTTCTATTATGTAATTCATTCTTTTTTTCTTTTTGATTTTTACATGGAAGGCAATGCTATATAATCCCATTAATAAACTGTTTCAGTAGTTCTCCATCTCTAGAATTAATTCCTTATTTTTTAAGAAATGAAGCTTTGTGTAAAATACTATATCGATCTAAGGCCTGAATATAGGCCATTTAATGGATTTCTCATCCATTACTTGTTTACATATGTAATAACACAGGGGAAAATGTAAACTAAACAAAAAAAAGGTAATCAGAGCCAACTGCTT
>CANYLF011568610.1:0-17007 GCA_948193215.1 Bocquillonia castaneifolia | reverse complement strand
GATGCTAATTTTTACACTCCTTGAATTGATAAATGCATTTAATTTTATAACTAATGACTAATATATTATTACTATTAACTTATCAAAAAAAATAAGTTTCACCAGAGGAAATGAAGGTTAATGCTCCTCTCTCTCTCTCTCTCCAAGTTATGATATCAAAAAAAAAGATTTTTTTTATTTTAATTTTATATATTTTAATTTTTCACTATAATCTGAAATTATTAATATTTTGAAACTTTAATCATTCCAATTATAATTTACATGCAACTTCTATTAATTTTTATTATGCTTATATTAATTTATACATCCACCTTTTTATTCTTAAACAAATTAAGAATTAGTTTTAGCTTCTCATATTTTATTTGTATGATTTTTCATAAATATTTTGAAGTATTTTTTTCTTAATTGAATATTGATGCATATATTTATCTATTATATATTCAATTAAATAAAATTTAGCATATGTAACTTGGTTGTGAGGTTTTCTGACCCATTTAATTATTATTTAGCATATTAAATTTATATCTTAATTTATGTAATTTTAATCATAAAATTTATTATAATTTTAAAATAATAATATGTTTTATATTTTCTTAAGTTTTAGGTAGAGTATTTTTAATAAATGCTATTTTTATAATCAAAAAATGAATTCAGTAATGCATTATTTTATTAGAAAATTCATGTACTATTCTTAGTTAAATTTTTTTTATTTAAAATCTAAATTGGATAAATTAAAAAGAGTGATATGACAAGTTAAAATTAATTACATATGTGTGAATTAAATATTGGTAATTTTAAAACAATAGTACATAAAAAGTTAGGCTTTAAAAATAAATTAATGAATTGATAAAAAAAGTGAAAGTGCATGTGATAAGGTAAAGGTACATAAAAAGAAAAAAAATAAAAATGTAATTAGGGGAAAGTGTAGTTAATTTCTCTCATTAATTCATTCTAATAAAAAGGAAAAAATAACTCCAATGGGCATATTAGTTCATTAAGAATAAGTTGGAGTGTGATTATCAATAGATAGAGTGTAAAAATACCACCCTTAGTTTAATAATGTCCATCTAATGGATCATAATGTTCCCAAATTAATTTTGTTTAATAATATTTGTTATTTTTTTGATTGGGATATTTGTTATTTTTTTAATTGTTTATATAAGCATAGAATACTTGAAGTACATGTGTAGAATCAGAAGAAAGATGGACAAGACAAGAATAAAATAATACATTGGATGTCGATATAATTTACTTAAATCAAGTATAGAAAAGGTTAGGAGGATCTATACTTCGGACCAACATAGATCATTAGATAGGCAATGAAAGGGGAAAAAAAGAGAAAATCTTTACGATTACAACTTAACAAAACACAGTAGTGTTTATTTTAGTTTATTTAGTTATTAATTATTAAAAATAGAAACTATAGTAATAATCTGTCTAGTTCAAATAAACTTTGGTTCTCGTTCTGTTTCACTTCCCACCACCAAGACCTCAAAAGGAGTTGCTTTTTTCTTTTCCCCCTTAGTTTTCTCTCTTTGCTCTATACTTTCTCTCTTCCAATATTCTTTTTTTATATTTATTTTATCTTTTTTTGTGCTTTCTAGTTCAGTATAGAAGATTTCCTATCTGGGTTTTTATGGTCTTTGAAGATTGAAGATTGAAGATTGACAAACTAAATATTTCTTTTTTCTATATGGCTATGGTGTTCTTGCTTTTTCTGTTGGCAGTATCTGCTGTTTCTGCTGTCGATGAAGGTAAGCTTTAGCTAACTGCTTCTAAAATGCTCCTTCCTTTTTTCCCCTTTAGTTTAGTTTAAAATTTCATTCATGATCCTTTGCTCCCTTAGTTGGGTTTTGTAATGCGTCTTTGGGAATACTTGTTATTTGTTTAACTGCTTTGAACTCACTTGTTACTATTATTGTGCCATTTTTAATCTGAAATTAGTAACTTTTTAGCTATTGAATATGTTTCTCTTTGTCAAGTTGATTTCTTTAACTGCATTGGTGTGCTTATGGATAATGAATCTGAGCAGGGTTTTTTTTTACTGCCTATCCTTATCAATGGTGCTATCAAATTAAAGGGTCACATTCTTTTCTGTGTCTTTATTTTTGTTTGGAATGTATACGCCGAATGCTTTCAGTCCCAGTATTCTGTCTCCAACCATTAGCATTACATTAATGGTTGAACATAGAAAGAAGTTTCTAATAAAGTAATTATTGTTATGATATAAGTCGATGAAAATAGAGTTAGGTTACTAATTTATATTTTAGCTGAAAGATGCAGCGGTATAATCCTGAGTTTAAAGTTTCAATCTTGTGTACTTTATTGCATATTATTCAGTAGGAGACTTGGAGAGTATAAGTTGGAGATCCCTACTTCCCTTTTGTTAATTTACTTTGCTGTCCATTTAAGTTGCTTAAAAATCTCTCTCTTTGTGAAAACTTCTGATTTTCTCTGCCTACTTTTAAATGAGGAATCTTAATTATATTGCTTCCCAGCTCATATGGCAGTCTTTTACCAGCTTCTTCTGTATTTATATACTGTATACAGCATGTCGTAGGACCATAATGTCCTTGGGATGAGGATGTAAAAGTATCTTTTGTTAAATGAAGTTGGAATCCTAGAAATCTGCTTTGAAGGGTGTTACTGTCATTTTACTTCTTAACAGACTAATTTGACTTGTTGCATGTTCTGTGCCACTACATTTATATGATGCAGTCCAGTCATCAGTCATCACCTTCTTCTTCTGCATCATGTTTGGGGCTGCTTTTTTTTTTTTTATTCATACAACCTTTATGGATCTGGCTGTCAGGGTATTCTAGACAACAAACCTTCTTATTTTCTCAGATATGATAATTTAAAATCATAGTGAAACATACTGTGGTAAAAGCCTTCTATTAAAAATGATGACTAAGTTTAAGTGTGCAATGCTGTTGAGATTTTGTGATGTGTGGCATTAAAGACAGCGATAAGTTGAAACTAAGTTGTGAAAAATAACGGGCTTATCTATCCAGGTTGATAATTGCAGTCATTAATCTGTATCTAAGTTCTGAAATGATAGCATCTTCTTTCCCTATGAACAATAGCTCACTTGGATTACTATTTGATACTTTTCCCTTTACTATTTGGCAATTGTGCATTTGTGCTTAATGCTGTTCCCTTGGTTGACTTAAAATGCTGGTTGATTGCAACTTTTTGGGGACCGATTGCATACGAACTGAAGATTTGAAAATTATTTCAGTTCTTGGATATGTTATCTTGCATCTCAAATGTTTGCCTATTTCCCAAGGATTCTTGATTAGGTCATTGTCATTGACCATTTGGTTTACCATGGAGATGAATATATATATGTATTTATGTTCAATTTTTTTTTCTAGATGCTTTCATTGGTGTTAATATTGGTACTGCCCTCTCGGACATGCCAAGCCCAACTCAAGTGGTTGCCCTGCTAAAGGCTCAGAATATACGACATGTCAGGCTCTATGATGCAGACCGAGCCATGCTCCTTGCACTTGCCAACACAGGCATTCGGGTAACAGTTTCTGTTCCCAATGATCAGCTTCTTGGGATTGGTCAATCAAATGCTACTGCAGCCAACTGGGTTGCTCGCAATGTAATAGCCCATGTTCCTGCCACCAATATCACAGCAATAGCAGTTGGATCTGAAGTTCTAACTGCTCTCCCAAATGCTGCCCCGGTCCTAGTGTCTGCCCTAAAATTCATCCATTCTGCCCTTGTTGCATCTAATCTTGATGGCCAAATCAAAGTTTCCACTCCACACTCTTCTTCCATCATCCTTGATTCTTTCCCTCCATCCCAAGCCTTCTTTAATCGGACATGGGACCCTGTCATGGTTACCTTGCTCAAGTTTTTGCAGTCAACTGGATCATACTTTATGGTAAATGTATATCCATATTATGATTACATGCAAGCAAATGGTGTGATCCCTTTAGACTATGCACTTTTCCGACCCCTCCCTCCTAACAAGGAGGCAGTGGATGCTAATACACTTCTTCATTACACTAATGTCTTTGATGCTCTAGTTGATGCAGCTTATTTTGCCATGTCCTATCTAAACTTTACCAATGTCCCTATTGTTGTGACTGAGTCTGGCTGGCCATCCAAGGGTGACTCTAGTGAGCCAGATGCAACGATTGAAAATGCAAACACTTACAATAGTAACTTAATTAGGCATGTTCTTAATAACACAGGCACTCCTAAACATCCAGGGGTTGCAGTTAGTACTTATATTTATGAGCTTTACAATGAGGATCTGAGACTGGGATCAGTTTCTGAGAAGAACTGGGGACTTTTTGATGCGAATGGGGTGCCAGTTTATATCTTGCACCTGACAGGAGCTGGTACGGTATTGGCAAATGACACTACAAACCAGACATTTTGTGTTGCGAAAGAAGGTGCTGACCCAAAAATGTTACAGGCTGCACTGGATTGGGCTTGTGGACCTGGAAAAGTTGATTGCTCGCCTATGTTGCAAGGTCAACCATGTTATGAACCAGACAATGTGGTTGCACATTCAACATATGCCTTCAATGCTTATTTCCAGGAGATGGCCAAGTCTCCAGGAACTTGCGATTTTAAAGGGGTGGCTACCATAACTACCACCGACCCAAGTAAGACTCTATATCTCAAACAAGAGAGTATTGAAAAAGGAAATATGTTCAAGTGACTATAGAATGATCTGGATAAGATAACATGGTTCTATTTGGTTAGCTAGACAAAATTGGCAATTTGGCATATTTTTGCCTTATATATGAGTAGTATTAATGTTACTCATTGTGGGTTTTGTTTGATAGAATTCTAATATTGTTATACTGGTGCAGGCCAGGGCTCTTGTATATTTCCTGGAAGGTACAATAGTAACAATACATTCAGCCTTTTGTTATTTCATATCTTTCTTCCATTTACTGTCTCACTTTTGTTGTATTCCTCAGTTTCAAACTCTGCTTTAGAATCATGATTTTCTAGAGGTATATTGCTAAAGTTCCTTTTGTCTGCTTGTATTCTGAATGCAGTGCTGGAAGAAATGGCACCCGGACAAATACAACCTCACTTGCCCCTTCTTCCAATTCAACGAGTTCTGACAGCTCTCGGATACATCTCCACAATGTTAATTCTTTCACAACCTCTGTGATTTTATGTGCTTTCCTAACGAGTACATTTTTATTATAAAATTGTGCCCTTGTACCATACGGGAATTTTGGTTGGCCATCACTCAAAAAATCTAGTTTCAATTCTCTTGGACAACTTACAGCATACCCAATTTTGGTCCTCCTGCATAGGAGCTAGGGGTGGCAAGGTTGATTGGGCATAGTCATCAATTAAGTCTGTGTTCCAACATGAGTGGTGGTTTGATATTGTACAAACCAGCCAGCCGAAAGGATTAGTTGGGATTATCGTTGTAACTTGCAACTACCTCATTAGGGTGATATTGTATTCTTTGAACTGAATTTATGAAATGCTCATTTGATTCAGTAGGATGATGATTTTTGTTAGGTTGCACAAAATTTTGATGTTATATGTTGTACATGCACTAGCTGATACATTAGAATCTAAATTGGTTTTGTTGAAGAATTATTCTGGAACCGTTTGTCTGGTGATCAAATTGTTTCATTGTTGAAACTCATTATTTACATGCTTCATTGTTGAAATTTTTTTTGAATATATCCCATGGTGCAGCTCCAGTTAAAGACGATAATATTACTTTAAAAAAGAAGTTTAAGATGATATAATCTGAAACAAGGTATGGACACAAAGGCTCATGTTTTTTATACATTGGAAGATTTTTCACTGGGGAAGATTATACACTATTCAACAGCATCATCACACAAACTTGAATTGCTGATGGCTATCACATGACACGCTTCACAGATGAACTCAGTACAACCTGGAGAACTGAACTGCTGGTTTGTATGTCGCTTACAGTACGGCTTGTTGCAATAGTTACATTTCGGTAGGCGAAGCCAACAGTCTGAACATAGTATGTCTGCACATGCAGCCTCCTCTAGTTCTTCTTCAGCAGCTATGCATCCTCCGCATTCTTCGCACCTTGGAATGCAGAAGTTACATCCTCTACAATCTACAAACTTCTTTTGCATACACATTCCCCTTGAGCAGTCGAAAACCATTTGAACTTCATTGCACTTTGGACACAAATCCACATCAATTATCCAATCACTTCCTGAAGTTCTGCTATGATGATATAGTATATGATGTGGTTTTTGTTGTTCTGTGTTAATTTGAAGACAGGAAGAAAGTGTTTCAAGGTGGTGTTTTTTCAAGTTGTAGATACCATTAATCTGAAGACTCCTTAATCTGTTTGGATATTGGGATAGTGTCTTCACGGCTATAACGATTCCCTCTGGGGTTAAGCCGGTGCATGCTGGTAGATGGAGCTGAATGAAAATGTAATTGTTAATAAAAAAAAAAAGATGAGACTCTAATGATGGTTAACTAATCTGATGGCATTAGATTTTCATGTTTATTTGATCCCCTTGTGAAGATTAATTAAGAGTAAAAAGAAAATCCAGTATTGCCCTTTTTATTCTTCAAAGAAGTAACCCTCACCAAGCATGTCTTATCCAGTTCCCAACTTCCCATAACCAACCCTATTACGTGGTTCTTAACACCACCGTCCAGAAAGGAAGGAGAAATGCAAGAACAATAAAAATATCAAGATTATGATATAGCAGAAGATTAATAAGTTGATGTTAATCTATAAATATACCTTACTTATAAAAGGATTTTTCTCTATGACCCTTTGAAGTCCATCATCTGTTATCTTTATACAGTTCCTGAGAATCAAAGTTCTCAACCTACCATTCGCTTTCGAAGTAATTTTCATCAGAATCTCATTAGACAACCGTGAGCTCAAGGGCCTGTCAATAAGTGTATTCAGCCATGGCAGTACATCCTTGTTCACTGCATCCCTAAATGATATACAAACTTCACTCATTTTAAGAAGATCAAAGACAGGAAGATAAGCCAAGACCAGGAATAAAGCTTCATGAGGTTGCCCTGGCTCAGCTCGCGGTTTAGAATGTTCATGTTCGGACCTGTGATGGGAATCACAAGGCATGATTGACAGGGTCTGCATGGAATCAATAACACCATCATCCTCTACAAATTGTGGAATCTCCATATCATCGAGCTGAAGGGCAACTTAATTACCACTAGAATGATTATGGTTAATTTCTAGAGATCGACAAATAATATCTGAAAAATGGCTTATTAGTTGCAAGAAAAATGAAGACTCGAGAGAGAGGGGTACAAGGAATTCGAGTCTGGTAGTAAAGGTTACATGTATGGATCAGCATAAGCCGCACTTTTACCGAATGCAAGTCGGTTTAGAATAAAAGTCAAAGCATTCACATCTTTCCTCGTTTTATGTACATGCATGAAAAATCGTATTTGTGTTAACAAAAACTACTATGCTTTAAAGTTAACCACAAATATTCATAGTTGAAATATAAAACGGGAGCTGTGCAATTGCTAGAGTAAATAAAAATGCAAACCAGGGTATCAGATCAGGTCAACAACCATGAAGCTCTTCCTTCTTGCCATGTGACGTGGCAAGATTAAATTTACTGTTTCATTAAAGAAAAACCCAAAACATGAGAATCTGACTACTATTCTACTATATCACATTTATCCTTCATATTTGGCTGCAAAAGTTGTGCGGAATGCTGCAACTAATGAAGGGGAAAAGGAAAAGCATCATTTCACACGAGTAAATTGACTGATATATAGCAGAAGAGATGGAAAAAAATGTTAAATTACAAACTGTTTTAAAAATACAAAGATGGACATTTATGATATCAATAACAACAAAGAGCAGCGTGGAACGCAAATTTGCAAACCATTAATGCTCTAAAGGCTCAACCGCAGTCTTAAAAAGAAGGATGTAAACCTTGTCAATTGAAAAGTACAAAAAGCCTCCTATGGAGTGAGTAACATATGAACCAAAGCTAGTTCCCACTATGCAATGCCAAGCAGGACCATAGGCGGAGTCAAATTCCTGGAAGATTCAAAAAGAAAAAAAATAAGAACAAAAACATAAGCTGGACTATTGCAGGGTATTGGATATCACTGGCAACAAAATCAATACAAATACACTATAACAGTGATAATGATAAAAAAAAGTCAACAAAAATGTGGACAACTGGCAGAAGTCCTCCTTTTAATGCCTATTGTATTCACCTATTAACACTAATGCTACCTCAGTTAAAGACCGTTAAAAGGGTTTGAGAAATACTTGAGCATAAAATTATTCAAGATCCTAGTGTTTACGGTGAATTGCCACCTTGAATTTATGATTTACAAATGTCACGATGCAGCTATGCTCATTGATGCATCTTAGATGTTGCATTTGCTGAAATAAACTACCAAGTCAGCATAACATCAATGAATTAAGTAAACTAAACATTTGCGGAAGATAGGGTGATATTGGTGCCACATTTACCAGGTTTAGATTCTGCCTTCATACTCTCATGTGCTATCCCCTTAATGAGAAGTATAACAAATCCATGATTTGAGACAAGAGAGAGGAAAGTTGGGCAAGGGTTGAAGGATTATCAAGGGGCTTAAAGAAACTTACACTAGAAACATTCTATATTCTATAGGTCAAAGAAATGTTCAATTCCCTTTTTTCTCAGTTTTCCACTTTTGAGCAATCATTTCTTTTAACTGCTTCTTTCTCAGCATGTCTCTGTTTTTCAGTCCTCGTTTCAATGTATGAGAAGGGTAAGTTAAAAGATAATTTGAGTGTATGAGAGACAATGGTTGCATATAAAGTGAAAGACTGTAATTGCAAGCTAAAATAATAAGGACAATGAAACACAGGGTTAATGCAGCAAAGTTTTGTGGTGAGGCCTTTGATGCACACCATCTCAGCCTTTCCTTTTTGGAATCATTCATCCTTCACTCGTAGTCATATTCACATGGTGCACATTGGAGTACATGAATGCTTTGCTGTCTTAAAATGCACAAATTGAAAATCTCGTCCAAAAACTTGGACCAGACCAGTAATTCGTTTCATAAGCAGGCTAATATATTATAGTACTGCCATCTTGTAATTCTAAACACAACCAAACTTAGACCACCCAAGTTTTTTTTTTTTTATATTTTTAAAGCGTTTGAAATTTACTGTCAGCATAAGTTGCATGTAGCAATCTACAGTCTTAGTCCTAGACCACATGAAAGACAAACTAAAGTACATTTATCATCAAACATAATTAGAGAGACATGATTTCAACACAAGTTAATGCAACTATGCAAGTCCCTTCGCTCCAAAGGGAGAGAATTGTAAAAAAATTGAGACATATTGCAGCCAAGAAGGACAAGAAAAACGAAGACCAACAAACAAAAATAGAACAATACAAGGATCCAACTCTAAGTGATACCAATATGCTGCTTCAGTCTTCAACTGAAAGAAAAATGGCCTACTGTTGTAAGAGAGTTAAAAAAAAGTATCTATTCAACAGAATCATTTTTCTTTCAGTTGAAGACTGAAGCAGCTTTATTGGTATCACCTAGAATGGCCTACTGTTGTGAGAGAGTTCAAAAAAAAAAAGTATCTATTCAGCAGAATCATGCTATAAATATCAGTTATTTGAATCAGACATTTTAAAACATCATGATTCAGTCTCAAGAACCTCATTTTTCAAAAGTGGCAAGGAGAATACAACAACAAAGATATCCACTTTCCACTCCCAGGAGCAAGTGACCTATTCAAATTTCAAACTCAAAATAAGCAATGAAATTTTACTGAAAAAGTTAAGAATAGTAATAGGTAACGGGACCACAAGTGTTTGACACTACTATTTGTAGTAACAACACCCAAACTAATTACTAAACATCGTATTCAATCCCATGACAAACTAATTATAAAAGAAAATCCAACACTGACACACAATTGGACCTCTATCAAACACATCTACAATGATCCTTTACAATAAGCATTCAATCAAAACCAATTAATAAGAAAAGCAAAAATCATACAGCAAGTCACATAATTAACATAATTGGCAACAATTATCATACCCAAAAGCTAAAAGAAGAAACTTTCAACATGACCATTTTTGTTAAGGGCTCTCAATAAACAACCAAAATAATCAGACCCAGTTGCGCGTAAACTATAAAACCAAGATCAAAACCCAGGCAATATTAAGAAAAATATAAAAAAGCAGAGAAAAATTTGCAACCTTTTTAAGAGCAAGTGCGAGACGTTTACTGTCAAGTTTTCCAGGCAACATAGAATCAAGCTGATCACGAGCACACTTAAAAGCTCGAGTCTGCAAAGGAATGGGCATATCAGAAGCTCTAACACGTACATTAAGCTTATCATATTGATCTTGATGTTCTTTAGCTTTCTTTTTTTCTATTAAACTATTCAAGAACCTACTTCTCCTCTCAAGTTCCAACTCTGCTCCTTCCATTACTGTACCCTAAAGATTCTATCTTTTTTTTTCCTTCCCTTAATTTCTCATCACTTAAACAACCCAAATCATAAAAAAAAAAAGAAGAAGAAGAAGAAGAAAATGAGGATATTACAGGTTAATATAGAGGGTTAATGCAAATGCAAACAAACTGTTTGATGAAATGTCTCAAAGAAGTGAAAAGGAGAAACAAAGAAAAAGAAGGAAGCTAAAGTAAGCAGAAAAGAAAAGGGTAGAGTAAAAAAGGGAGCAAAGTTTCTTTGGATGGACTATACTTCAATGTAATGTAGATGTAGTGTAGGTTATGGCATTACGGGTATTTATTTTTCTCTTTATAGCTTTTTTGAGCCTTTTGATGTTATGGGCATCGTCGAGGTCGTTGTTGGGTAATGCATAGAGGGGACAATCACTTCTTTTATGTTATGTTTTTTTATATTACTAGTTACTTTGATTAGCGGGAAACTTGCAGCCGACCAGACCAAAGTCTAAAACCCAAATTCTGTATAGTTACAGTAGATGATGCCTTTGTCAATGGTGCTAAATCTAATGCTGACTGTTGAATGTTGATTTTAAGGTATAGTTTTTGTCCTTTTTTTTAACACTAGTTGACCAATTGTGATGTCATGATTTGTAGTTTCTTGGAGTGGTTCTCTCTCTCTTTTTTTTTATTCTTTCTTCAAGGCTGAATCGTTAGTTAGGCCGAAACTGTTGTGTAACATGTGTTCGTTATTCAATATTGTTCCTATTAGACCTACGGGAATGTGTGTTTGATACTTGTTAGTTCATACTCCAAAAAAATGACTTGAGAATGCGAGAGATCCATGTGTACTGACATATATATGGTGCAAGTAAATTCATGACATTTACCTATCATTTTTCTGAAATTTATACAAGTTGGAATTTTGCATGATCAATAATACTTAACTGAGTTGAATAGCATAAATGGCTTGATCATTTTGGTAAAGAAAAAGATAGGCATATTTATGGCTACTGAGTGAAATTAGGTCAAGAAGTAGACCTCCTCAACTAAACAAACTTTTTGGGCCAACTTCATGATTAGTACGTGGGTCCAGTTCACAGTTAAGAGCCCAATGGCCCAACAATCTTTTGGACAAATAAACGGCAATTGCGGGGAAATATTACGAAGGGTCCCAAATAAATTTGATGTCATTCCCCGCCTCGCCTGCCCCTTCTGAGAGGGAATCTTGTAGGACGCCTCACTTTTACAGGACCTCGCATAAGCTGGAAGCCTGGTACTAAGGATTGTCCAATTGCTTTTATGGAGATAAAAATTTTAATAGAAGTGGATAGAGGTGCATTGAATGGGAGAGTGATGGTGGTGATGGAATAAAAAGATAACAAAGGAAGAGTAACGGGAAGAAGACCGAGGGAGGACGAATGTGAAAGAGCTATCAAGTACTTCAAGTTTCTCCCGTCGCTAAGAAGACAACTACTCACCCTCTTTGCTTGTAAAACATCACTTGATTCTTCATTTGAAAAGAAAATTTATTGAAAACATCACATTAAAAATCCAACCCAACTAAAACATACCAACTTAGTTTATACATTATATTTGTATTTTTTAATTTAAATCAAATATTTTACACCCCTAATTAATTAGAAAATCATAAAATTTTGATAAAAGATGATAATTTGAGGAGATAATGGAGGATGAAAGTAATAGAGATAATGGATAAAGAGAAATACGGAGTAGAGAAGTGGACATGTACCTCTAAAGTCCTGCAACAGATTGAAACGCAATCACCCACCCTCACCCCCTATGCCTTCGTTCTTGTCGTTAATGCATTATACAACATATAAACGATAATTCTTACTAATAATAAAATTTGTTTTATTCATGAATTCATTTTTGAAATTTCTAAATTGAATACTTATAAATAAATAAATTTATATTTAGATAAAAAAAAATAATTTCTATAAGGAAACAAGTAGGGCAAAACATAGATGATCTTAGATTTTTTTATAAAAAAATTGGTAAAATTTAGTACTATATGATGGAAAAATAATGAAAATTATATTAACTTATAGGTCGGACCCATTTGTGAGTTAAATTTAGAAACCAAGCCCAGCCTTATAGCTCAAAATGGATAAATAGCCTAGAGGAACCTCCTCTTATTCTGAAGCAAAAGGTATAAAAATACAAGCTCAACGTCTCTAGTCTCTCTTAGCGTATAAACTGTTATTTTTCAATTTTACCTTTTCTTCTTTATATTTGTCTCTTGGTGTTTGCACTTGCAGTGAAATGGGTTGTATGTATTGGATTGGATTTGCTAGCTTAAACGAGAAGATTTAATGATAAGCAAATTTCAAATGAAATTGCACTACAGGTGTTTGATGAATTGTCTATGAGAGATAGTATTTTATAAGTACTTAATTAGTACTTATCTTTGTGCGAATTTTAAGAGATTTTTTTTTCATCTTTTGCCTTCTGAAACATTCTTGATTTTACCTCTGAAATGTGTTCATTACAGTCATCACAATTGTTCCCTTTAACTTTAAGCCCAAATTACTTTCTAAAAGTCAGTAATATCCCTGCTTATCTACAACAATCATTTCTTAAAACCCACAATCACAGCTCAAAGTTAAGGGCAGCATTGTCCACAACAGAAATTCCCCCGAATGCAGCTCGTCGGAGAGCAGACCCACATTGGAGAGGAGGGTTCAGCATAGGAGTAGACTTGGGTTTGACTCGTACTGGCCTAGCCATCAGTAAAGGCTTCACCTTTAAACCTCTCACGGTAATTTTTATCGTTGTTTTTTTTGCTAATCAATTGTAAAATTTTAATTCGAAACGATTTGTGGGTTTTTATTTAATTTTGTTTGTTTTATTGAATCTTGAAATTTTGTGTGTTAGTGAAGGTTTTCGAGTTGCGTGGTCAAAAGCTTGAACTTAGGATTCTTGACATAGCTGAAGATGAGGTACTGGAAAGTCTTCAAAGAAAATACAAGAATTATTAATCAGTTATTGAAATCATATGCATAAAATGATATGATCCTTGAGGAATTATATGTGATGTGAATTATTGTGTGAGCAGGAGGCAGATGAGTTTATAATTGGGATTCCAAAATCTTGGGATGGAAAGGAAACCCCACAATCCAATAAAGTTCGTAGTGTTGCTGGAAGAATTGCTGTTCGAGCAGCTGAAAGGTGAATCTTGAAATGAATTTATTTTCTTTCTCAGATTTTATAAATTGAGATTGTGAATGTGTCGATTAAATTTCAGGGGTTGGAGAGTGTATCTGCAGGATGAACATGGGACATCAACAGATGCCACTTACCGGATGATTAACATGTAAATTGCTACTGATATGCATTTTGTTTTCTTCTTACTTTTTAGATGCAATATTCAAATTTTGTTGGTCTTGCTTTGCTGTTCTTTCTAATTGAAGAGCATGGATAATAAAGATTTTCTGTAGTTGCATGGCTGGTGAACTTATTCCCCTCTAATAAGTGTATCATGGGATCTGAAGACCACCTGTGCTATGTGGGTGTCGCCGTAATCATATTAATTATTATTAGGAAAGAGTGAAAGATACACTTATTAGTAGTTTGGACTCCAATGTATGGACTGTACACTTTGGTTGAGACCTTAATGTCTTTTGATATTTTAACATGTCTGGATTTTCAAGTACTGAGAGATCTATATCGTGTTCAATGGAAGAGCTAAAACAATCATTCTTTTGATTTTGGAGATTGATATGCAAGACAATTGAATTAGAAAATAGGATCTCTTCGTTCATGATTCTTTCATATGTCTTAATTCTTTCAGGGGCCTCAATAAGGATACTCGACGAAAAAGTATTGATGCCTATTCAGCTGTGGTATGCCATGAAATGCTATTCTCTCTTATGAGAAATGTTACATGTGAAATATTGTTGGCACCGGCTCCCTTTTCTTTCTTTATATTGTTTACCATTTTTTTTCCTATTGCAGATGGTATTAGAAAGATACTTTGCCACATCAGGGGAGGGAACAGAACTTGTACTACCAAAGCAATTGGATCTGCAAGATAAACTTCTGAAAGGTCCTCCCAAGGATATTGATTTCTATCCAGAGTAATTCCATTGTCAACCATTTATTTTCTTACCTATAGTAGGAATTGGAATTCCAAGCAATTCTATGGTAATTTCTTAGCATGCTTGACAGACTCTTTAAACACTTTTCCGTTTTGAATTCATTGATCAACTGAAACTGTGAATGGATTTGAGTCACATTGTGCTAAAATTCACTATAAATAGTAGCAAAAGAACTTTGTACAGTATAAACAGTCTGGTTCACTTCATATTGTAATGAGGTTGCCAATGATTGTATTTAAAATTTTTAACATCTGTACCTCATCTTTTCTATGATATTAGATCAAATGCAAGGTTTTCATAAGTATAACAAGAGATTTTGATGTTCTATCATCGTGCTGTTTGCTTTGACTCGAGTGATGATAATTATTTTAAGCTCTTTGTTGGCCAGTGATTTGCTGGCTGTCTTGATGTGTATTCAATGAGGTTATGAAGTGGGCGAGATGCCTCAGAGGTTCTACTGTTGGATTTGTGCAGACTAGATGGCCATCTTAACCAAAAATCTTGCTATTTAAGGCTAAGTCTTTGCTCATGTTAGAAAATCAATATCATTATTGAAGTAGTGGTTATGCATATACCTTACCAAAACCTGATTAAGTAGGTGAGGTTAAGTAGCATGAGGATGAAGTTGCTGCGAGTCAACTATAATTGTAGAAGTCTTCAAAGCTAGTTAAACAAAATTTCCTAAGTAGTTGCGCCTAGAATAAAATTAGCTTATGTAATTATTTGATTGATGCTGTGAATGGAGGGATCACTAAACCAATTTGTTCTTTAACAAGGAGACGACAACATTTGATAAATTGGGACATTGAAGCTTCATTTATAAATGAAGATAACTCGCTTCATTCATTCCTGATCAAGAAAGTGATCGGTGTCCAAAGCCACCTTCGATAATCAAATATTAACAGCACAAAACAGTTGTAGATCATCAGTGAATTAATTAAACAAGAGAGAATTCTTCCCCCTTTAAGCATTTGATATTACACATTGAATTCCCCACAACAATCCCATATGGGAATTCAAACTTCGTACCCAATTATGCATTTGATATTCCACATGGATTTATATTAATGATTCATCCGCATTATTACATGCATCACACAAATAATAACCTTGTAATAAAATGTCAAGCACATAAATATGTTTACTAGTTCAACAGGCACAGAGAATGAACCTGCAGGTCTTAAATCTCCCATATAGCTCTATCGGCTCATGCTGCTTTCAACTGTGGGTGGCACCGAAGACATTTCCAAGCTACGATTCTTTTTCTCCACATTGCCATGCCATCCTAGCAGTCCCAAAGAATAATAAGAACCCATAAAAGTTGAAATAAAAAAGCCAGAAATTAAACATCAATAAAACTATATTATATATATGTTACCCATTGACAAGTCATATCCACGGCTTTTGAGTTCACGATACTCTTGGCATAATGCACAATACTCACAGAAGCAATGAACGAGACAATCCCCACAAGGGCTTTCCTTTAAAGAGTACTGCTGCCTCATTTTGGCTCGATAGAAGCACGAGTAGCAACAAGCACATCCCGTTACACATGCAATCAATGTGTACAGTGCCCCGTTCACACCGCAAGCTGCAATTTTTACATATAAATGCAATTTGGCTTTACTTTTGGATTATTAACTAAAACTTTAAAAAATTATATACTAAAAACATTTACATTTGGAAAGGTTTTTATTTTTAAACGCACAAATTTTCCATGACTAGTCTAAATTCAAGCCCAGCACATGTTATTGATAATTAACTCTTTCATTCACCGTTAATTATTACTATTTATATATGTATATAAAAATAAATTCTCTATCTTCTACTTGATTGACCAAGTATTGACTTGTTACTTCATTCATGACCAATATAATAAAAAGTTGAAATTAAAGATTATGTTTTGATAGATCTATATATGATGATACATTAGATAATCCTAAAAGCTAATTAAGGTAGTATAACGCTAATACTCAAGCTTACAGTTACAGTTACAGTAACAAGTAAATAATACAGTACTAGTTCATAAAATAGAAGTTAATAGTATACTTAGCTACCTGATGAACCCTTATCCACAATCTCAGCAATTTGGCCAAAAGTAACACAAGGACACCAAAATGTAATACAACCTGCATTCCAAAAACCAAATAAATTACACAAATGATAAGCATATATTTAATTTATATTTATAGTACTATTTAAACAGAAAAACAAAGAAGAAGAGCGTGGTAGAAACGCGCCACCGAAAACATGAAAGGAAAAGACTTACAGTTGCGGCAATCGGAGAAGCAGTCACATAAGCCAGAGGACCAAGGGTCTCTATTCTTGGATTCAAGAATAGAAGTAGAAGATCTTGAATTATCAGTAGCAGTAGCAGTCGTAGTATAATAAGGGTTAGTCGAGCTCACCGGAATCCCAGTTGTGGTGGTTTCTTTACTTAAATACGGTGGTGGTG
>CANYLF011568299.1:0-12111 GCA_948193215.1 Bocquillonia castaneifolia | reverse complement strand
TGCCATATATTGTTGAAAAGGTATGGATGTCTAGTTTCTAACAAAAAAAATGAATCATAATTTTTTAACAATCAGAACTGGAGATAGTGAATTTTGAAGGAGACATGTTACATTTGTCAAGCAAGCTGGCAGCCTTGAAGAATGGAGCCTCACCAATCAAGTTTGAATTTCTTGGTTGATTAAGAATGGCCATTTCTGATTTTTTTGCTTATAAAAGGAGGTATTTTAGGCATCAAAGCATACACAAGAGCTTGAAGAAAGAATAGCAATTAAGAGTCAAAATATTCATAAGTTATTTGAGAGTTTATGTTGTAATTGTGAGAAAAAAAACCTTCATTCTTCTTCTTATAATTTTCACTTTATTTTTTTTTATTGTGTGAGAGATACTAAAACACAAGGAAAGGTTTAAGTGTGTACCTTGAAAACACTTGGGTTTTGGGTTTTGAGTGTAAGCCATAAAAAAACTTGAGTTAGGTTTTTGAGTGAGCCTTAGAAAAACTCTTGTAAAGGTTTGGTGTGAGCCTTGCAAACATTAAGTTATGAGTTTTCTTGTGAAAACTCTTATTGTAATTTTGTTGAAGATTAGTGGAATACCCAATTGTGTATTGGGAAGTGGATGTAGGACATTTATTGTCCAAACCACTATAAATCTTTTGTGTTCTCTTTTCTTCTTATCTACCTATCTTCTTTAAAGTTTTTAATTTTAATTTTTATTTCCGCACTAATTCACCCCCCCCCCCCTCTTGGTTGCCATAGGGATTTCACTCTGAAATAATAGAAGGTAGAATATGAACTAGTGTACGAGCTAAGACCTTCGAAATGAGTTTACAAACTCCATTTGGAAGACTAATAGGCTGAAATTCGCTAAGATTAGATGAATTAGAAATCTTAAGAATTAGGACCATAGAGGAATCATTGAGGTCTCCTGGAAAAGAATTTGGTTGATGAAGATTGTTGAACAAAAAAAAAATCATCCTTAAGAATATCTCAAGCCCATATATAAAAATAGAAATTAAATTCGTCTGGTCCAAGAGCTTTCAATTCGTTGCAAGAAAGAAGTGCTTTATGGATTTCCTCTATGAAGAAAGGAGAAATCAAACCTTCAGCCATCTCTACACTCAAAACTCAGAAAGGAAGCCCCTCTAAGTGGAAAGGAGCAGCTAGCTTCTCCAAGAATAAATTCTTGTAGTAGACAAAAACTGAATCTTTTAGCTCATCAGGTTCTAAAACCAAGGCACCATCTTCCTTCAGAATACTAAGAAAATTCTTCCTATAGTGAACATTCACCATGGTATGGAAGAACTTAGTATTTCTATCCCCCAGCTGACACCAATTAATTCTGGATTTATTTTGCCAGAAAGATTCCAGATTCTTCTCACAATTCTGGATCTCTTGCCAAAAACCTAAGAGATTGTCAATCTCAAATTGGGACAGAGGCCTTGAATCCATAGTCATATCATACTTGTCAATTTGACTTTGAATAACTACAAGATTTGAAGATAAATTCCCAAAAACCACCTTATTCCATTATGACAATTTCTTCCTCAGCTTTCTCATAAGAACATAGAGAGAAACATTCTCAGTCAAAGCTTTAATCTCTACCCAAAAATTGCTCAGCACCTCAAGGAAGTCTTCATGAGTCCACTAAGCATTAATGCATTTAAAAGGTTTTGGACCCCAGTTGATGGAATTATCGGACTTGAATAGGAGAGGAACATGATCTAAAAACTTTTGAGACAATGTTGTGAGAGACATGTCAGGCCATAGAGTGTTAGCAGATACTGAAATAAAAACTCTGTCAATCCTAGACCTGGAATTAGAATTTTTTCAAGTGAAAGATAGTCCCCTCACAGGAAGGTTAGTAAGTAAAGCTTCACTAATGAAATTCTAAAACTGGTGCATAGAATTGGAGTAAAAAGTGCAATTCCATCTCTTAGATGGATAAGGAATTTTATTAAAGTCCCCTACTAAGATCACCAACCCTAAAAAATTACAAACCGTCAATAGTTCTTGCCACAAAAAAAGATCTCTCTCCAGGGTCATTGCTAGCATATACCAAATAAATTGACATAAGGAATTATTAAAATTAAAATCAAGAGCTAACCACCTATCGCTAGAGGAATGAGCAATAGGTGTATAACCACAGAATTCCAAATGATAGCCAAACCACCCGATGCACCTCTAGTAGACACTGAGTCAATAATAAAATCCAAATTAGGCCACATTTTCATTGCCAAGAAAGTATAAAAAACATTAAGCTTCATTTCTACCAGAACCAAAATCATAAGGTCATTCTTTAATACAAGGCATTTCAAAAAATTCTGCTTACGCTTCCTAGATAACACACCATGACAATCCAACAAACAAAATAAAATTTTATTGACATAATAAATAATCTAACCTCAATAAAAAATGAAGCATCTAAGCAGCTGCTCCCTCCTTTTCCTTGGCAATGTTATCTGCTAGTAGTTTGACAACCTTATGATGTTCCTATGGCTTAAATAACATCAAAGCTATGCTTGTATTCCATTTGTTATTCACCCTAACATCCAAACCATCATTTACATCATGCACCTCATCCAATTCTGTTATCAATGCATTCTTGCTCTTGCCTAAAGAAGAACGCTGTGTTCTAGGTAAAGAAATGTGAGGCTCCTCATTCCCACTATACTGCCCAAGCACAACAACCTTGTTAATTATTTTCCCTGATTTCCTTTGCGTGGTAAAAAGGCCTGGATCAATTTTTGTCACAACTAATGGCAAAACCTAATCAGTAGTCAAAATCTGTAGTGCATTTGAGCACCCAACATTCTACCTGGTCTCATTGTCCACACGAGAGGCAATATTTTGAGTTCCTGTCAGTACTGAATTATCTCCATATAACTCTGCATTGCTGCCGGCCCTTGATTGCTTTAGTTCTTCATTAAACGAGGTCTCACCATGTTCATCAAAATTCACCGGATAGTTTGATTCAGGAACATTTATAAGGTAAGAAAGAGAATTATTTCTTATATGTATAGCCCTATTAATGAAGCTGTGAGAGGAAGAAATTAACAGTCTTCTCAAATCCATAGGCTCTCTTAAAGACACAAAGGAATGAACTTTTAAGACCTCACCAAATATCCCTCTTATAAACTTGAAGAACTGATTAGAATCGTATATGAAAGCTTTGGTGGAAGCACTGTCCCGTATCTGAGTTCCTGAAGATGTTACCCTTGAGAACATGGTTGGATTAATGATGGAGAAGAAACCTGGGGAGATCACGTTTATTGATGAAGATTTGCCCCTAGAAGGACGTAATCACAATAAAGCTCTCTATATTACTACTGAAGGTAAAAAAGAACTTCCTGTGTAAGGGTCGATGACGATTCTACTATTAATGTTTGTCCGGTGAAGCTACTACCTAAACTGGGAATTTTGCCATCAGATTTGCGGAACATCTGATCTGGTCATCAGGGCTTATAATGATTCTAGGAGGAATGTTGAAGGCATATTCATTGCTAAGGTCAAAGTTAGGCCAATTGAATCAGAAGTTGACATTATTGTGTGTTCCCCCCCTTTTTTCCAAGAACTAGTGGATCTAGTACTAGAATTGGTACTGGAACAAATCTACTCCAATTGTGTGCTTTGCTTTGGGCATGCCAGAGAGTGTAGGTCTCTCAATCGATGTACCTGACTTGTCAAACGTTTTGTCGGTGTTGGTCCGCTATGAAAGTATACCACATATGCCACTAAAACTTAGAAGAACTAGTGGAATGAATGGACAGAACTATAAGGATAACAACAAGTATGATTGCTTGTAGAACTGGTTATATGACTATGGAACTAGTGCTTGAATAAATAGCTTGGCAGAATTAAAAATTGAAAGAGAACTGGTGCTTGGAAATTAAATCTAAAAGAAAGATTTAAGACTGATTTGCAATTGAAAATAAAGGATTTGGACTGGAAATAATAGCCATTTACCATATAAGCCCCCCATAACCTTTTTCCTTATAGCATTCCACCAGGTCTAGCTGAAAAACCATATAAACTTTGTTAATGGCACGTAATCCGAGACCACCAGAACTGGTCCCTTGCAAACCAATTACACCAGGTCCAGTAAAGGTCCTGTATTCCTAAGACTTTTAACTACTTACCCTTCCAATTTAACCCTTAGACCTAGCCATTTAGGCCGTCAAAATCAGTAGGTCTAGTGCGGGTCTACTACACAAGAACTACCACCTTACAGGCCAATGACACCAGGTCCTACAGGTCTTGTACTCTTGAGACTTTCAAGTAATTAACATTCCAATTTTACCCATATACCTGGTCATTTAGGCCGTCAAAATTAGGTACAAACAATGCCCCCCCACATGTGTGTTTGTTTGTTCAAAAATAAATACACATGTGTTAAATTCTTGGTCTTATTTTGACCTTTAATTTTGATGGCCGTGATACTTGTCTATGAGTGGGGATTTCACTTTCTAAATGAGAACAAACCCTCTATTTGATGTAGATGTGGAACTCATTGGACCTCAAGAACTTGGCTATTTAAAGAACTTATATAAACAAGGAAGCCAAGTTCAAAATTAAGCTCAAAATTGGCAAAAAATGCTTCCTTGGATAAATAGAAATTTCACCCAAGTGAACTGTAACTTTAGTCAAAATACAAGTTTTAGCTTTAAAATTATACACACAAGATCTTGTGAAAATATGAGAAAATTAATCAGGTTCTTGAGGCTAGAACCTCTACTAAGGTCTAGGAACTCCATGGTTAAAATTATAGACATGGTCCTTCATAAAATATGAAGAATTTGGTGAAGGTCTGACCCCCTTTTGTGTTTTAGTCAAAAAATTAATTAGACCTAAAACTTGGATTTTTTTTTTAGCCAAGAACCTTTGAAAAAGAATGGCTGAAAAGCCTATCCTTATTTTATTACACTGGCCAAGTAGCCTAAAAAATTACAATTCTGTTGTAAGAACTATCAAGCTAAAAGGAGCATAATTATAATCTTAAATGGAAATGTTGTATACCTCCTACAAAATAGGGAGGAATCTCTTAAGAATTTTGCCATTTATGAATTTTTACAGAGGTTCTCCACTATTTCCCAAATTTTTTAGTCTTTAGTGCATGGTGGCAACTTTATTTCCCAAACCAAGTCGCATACCTTCTAAATTTTATTTATAACATGAAATACAAATAACAATTTTAATTGGCCATTTTATTTGACTACTGCATATATGTACAAGAACTCTAATTAAAATACGTAACAAGTGGCAAACCTCTTGACTTCCAACCTTCGCATGAAGCTCTGAGAATTCCTTTTCATATACCAGTAGGCAAATGATGATCCTCATTTTCCCAAGAACTATTTCATGGCTTTAAAGAAAAGAAACAGAATTAAATACCAGAATATGGTCTTAAGATTTTGAGTTTGTTTCAGGTTAATCTCCTACATTTCTTACCCGACTTTTTGGAGTTCCGGGTCTACCAAAGCCAATTCTTTCTAGGCCTCTTGAACTGGCCTCTTGTAAACCACAATAGCCTGTTGATTTTCCTCAAGTTTTGGTGTAACTCTCAAGGACTTTACATCATTATTTTCTTGTAATTTCCTTTGTGCCCTCCTTTTCTGACTTCTGGTGGGCTTTTGATGAACCTTGGACTTAGCTACAGGCCTCCAAACTTTGTTTAATTTGGGAACTTTAGACTTTAAATTGAAGGTCGTATTCTCCTAGACTTCTCATAAGAATTAGAGGCAAACATGGGCTCCCTCCTTTGGAATTTAAGAGTAGGGTTTTGATAGTGTATATTTACAATTGAATTTAACTGTTTACTTTCTCTGGATTGCTGAACCCTTTTATTATTTGAAACTAGAAGGCATTTGCAATGAGGACAAATTTCTGGATGCCAAGACCTTTTCTCCCTCCTCCTTAATTTTTGAGTCTCCATAAGCCTTTTAAATTTGTTAAAATTTCGAGGCCTATTGAGTTTTGATGGAATAGGTTCTTTCTTCACCTGTGATGGCACCTTAATATTCTTATCAAATAAAGTACTATGTTTAGGAACCCATAACTTTTGTGGAACCGTATGGTTCTTGCCCCCTTTGCCCCAAGAACTTTTTAATTTTTCATTCACAGATTTATTTGAGACCTCTTAAATCGGTGAAGTTGGGAATTTCATGGGGAGTTCTGATGATTTTTTTTCTTGAAATCTCCTTGGACCCCTACTTTAATTGGAAAAGTTAGAGCATCTAAGTGGGACTTCTTGAGACATCTCTTTTCCTTGCCCCCCAAGCCACTTTGAGGAATTGCAAGCCTTCTAATTAGACGGTCTCCCTCATTTTTGCTAAGAGGGTTTTACTTTTTAAGGGAAACTTTAGTGGTTTGCCCCCCCCCCCCCCCCAAGTTTACCATCTAAACACTCAAGGTGTTTCACATTGGCTTGAACTTGAAGTTGATTTAGAACTTTAGTTTCTTGGACTAGGATAGGAGGGGGAGGAACTTGCCCCCCGGAGCCCTGAGAGGTCTACCTGGCCACATAGGAACTCTCCTAACCAACTGACTGGCTTTCTCTAAGAACAGGTTGTCCTCCCTTTTGGTCCTCAGATAATTCTTCCCCCAAGGCCTTGGCGATCATACGTTTTCGTTCCTGGGTAGTAGGTTGAAGGCTTCGAGAAACCTCTTGGACAATGCCTATAAGACTACCTGCAAGATCCTTAAGTTTGACTTTAGTCAAGGCCTTAGATAATGCCGAGTATTGCTCCCCGACTTGTGCATTAGAACCTACATGAAGTGGGTTAATAAGAGAAATATTTTCCATCTTTGGATTGACATTTTTCACTACTGTTGTAGGCACATATGCTACATTTGAAGACAACATTTCAGCTTTTCACAAACAAATTTTTATGAAATAAATCATGTCCCACTAGTCATGCCAAAAAAGATTGTTCCTGTCTTTTTTTCCAAGAACTGGTGGATGTAGTACTGGAATTGGTCCTAAAATAGATCTACTCCAATTGTGCGCTTTGCTTTGGGCAAGCTAGAGAGTGTAGGTTTCTCAACTGATATACCTGAGTTGTCAAAAATTTTGTAGGTGTGGATTCGCTATAAAAGTATCCCACATATGACATTAAAACTTAGCAGAAATAGTGGAATGAATGGACAGAACTGTAAGGATAACAACAAGTGTGATTGCTAGTAGAACTAGATATATGACTGTGGAACTAGTGCTTCAATAAATAACTTGGCAGAATTAAAAATTGAAAGAGAACTGGTGCTTGGAGATTAAATCAAAAAGAAAGATTTAAGACTAATTTGCAATTGAAAATAAAGGATTTGGACTAGAAATAATAAAGCTTTGAAGGAAGTTGAAATGTCATGTAGTATTGAAATTAGAATAAGTACAAGGAATTGAAAGTAAAGCTTGAAATGTAAACTTTGGAATTGAAACGTAAATTACAGAAAGTTAAAATTGCTAAGAGCTATGAAATTGACTAAGCTGATTGAGCCTTCGGGGCGATTTGTTGTTGAAATTTTTCGGCCTTTGTTCAGTCTCTTCTTCCTCTATTTATGCTTGTTGCTGCTCTATGCTTGATGGAGAAGTTCCATAGTGGAAATGGTTAGAGTCATAGCTGTTACCACCTTCATGCCTTCTTAAAACCTCCGGCACTTGCATTCATGGCCAAATCCCACTTCCCCAATAGGTATTTGTTGATCATTATCAATCCCAAGAGCTTCCCCTTTTCTCAAATTTTTAGTTGCATGACAAGTCTTCGACTTCTGCATATTTTCCTTCTAGAACTTGCACCACCAGGCCACTAATAGGACTTCCCTATTTTTCTACAACCTTGTTCACATATTGAGATCTTTAGAATGCTCATCTCCCACCATGATCTTCATCATCTCTGAATTAAAGCCATTACAACTAGCAATGATTTTTATACCCAAGAAAATGCTGAAATACCTGGGCAACGAGGATTGTCGATGTTTATCACTATCTTAGTGGTTCTAGCCATATTTCTTAAATGTCTAGGTTTTAGATAATGCCTTGAAATATTTGAGACTGTAATTGTGGACAGAGCACCCAGGATCTGCCTGTCGATTAGTGTCTAATGGTAATGACAACAGACTCACTAGATGGATTTTTGAAAACAGTTGTGGAGTCACTACCCGAATCGTATCGGGATCACCTAGTGATTAACAAACTGATAGATTCCTTAGGAATCCCCATTCATCATCACTCAAGATGATTTCTGGATTCGGAATGAGTCATCCATTCTTGGGGCAATTTCACATCTAATTAAGTAACGATGTTATTATTTCCTACATAGATAAACAATAAAGTAATAAATTACCTAGAAAGTATGATGCGATGAATGGTTGCGCCTAATATTGTTTACAATCTATTTTAGTTGTGTATTAGGTCCGTTGTAATTAACCCTGATTGATTGAATGCTATTTGTTGTATTGGTGGGTTACTACTTATTTTAATAATAATTAGTCAAGTGGGTTATTTCGTTATTCATTTACATGCATAACATCCACAGTTAGGTTTTAACGTATTTTGCATATATTTATGAGTTTACACATTAATTTATTTATTAATTACCTAAAATATTAAATGGCAGGAGTACACATACACTCTTAAAGAAAGGAAAGAAGAAATGACTTTCTGCCATTTTTATTCTACTATTTATGGAGTTTATTTGTTAAATGCCCAATTAATCATTTAAAGTTAGTTCTAGATGATTAACTATAAATTAAACGGGCTCGGATAGGACTTAGCGGTCGACCTTGAAGCTTCAAAAACAATCTGTGGTCCCAGTTTCTTTCTTTGCGTTTTGGCATGTCCCATGCATGGAGGTCCGGCTGGACCTTTGTCACTGGTTCGGATGGATCTTTGATTGGGATAGGCCTAAATTTGGAAAATAATCAAAGGAGGTGGGACACTCGGACAATCCCTGATCGTCCGACTGGATGATCAAAGGTTCGACCGGACGAGTCCCTTTGGCATGCGACAGTTCGGCCGGACCTGTAAATCAAGGCTGTAGTTGTTTCTCTAAGTTTTGAGCTGTTTATTACATGCCTTTTCAAATATAAAACATACAAGGAAAGAATATGATCCTAAATAGCCTAAGAATCCTCGTGCTCCTTGCTTAGTGCCCTAATACATATCATTATTTTAAGGATCCATTGTCATGTTTGGATCCATCTTCTCTGTGTCTAAGCTCTGAGTTTACACCTTTCTCATCCCTAGTTCACCGTCTTGATCTCAGGAGTCCATGCATGCAAGAAAGAATGAAAGAACTCAGTTATATATGAAAATATAAAGTTACAGAAACTTAAAATGTTAAAATATAAGTGGAAGGATACAACCAAACCCTTATTCTATGATGTATGTATGCTAGAGTGATCCTTATAATTGTTATACTCTTAAATTCTTTATCATTTTTACTGATTCATCGGAGAACCGAAGACGATGAAGTTGCACTCCCTCTTCTCTCCTTTTCCTCCTGATTTAGTTTTATGTGCTAAATGTCGAAGTAGTCTGTGTGTGCAAGTGGTAACAGATGCCTCCCCCCTTGCAAGGTGTTAATGCAAGGGTTTTATAGAGCATAGTAGTAGGAGCATGTAAGCCTACTACCGTATTGTTAAATCACTGCTCTGTAGTGAATAATTATGATTACCCCTACAAGCCTTAGGCCTTTTCTTTTCTTGAGCTTTTGGGCCTAGCCTAGGTCACTTAATGATTCGACCGAATGTTTGATGATCCGGCTGAATCTTTGGTGTTTAGAGGATTATCTTTGCTACTTAATTGCATAGGATAAACCTCTGAAATAGATATTTTACCTCAAAGTTTTTGGCTTAGCCCTAAGGATCTAGTATTAAAAAATTTGGTGTCTATAATTTGCCCCTGCTTTGTTAAAGCTTAGGAATGGCCAAGTGAATAAGCGATTGGCAAAGCAAACACATGCAAGAATACTTATGAAGCGCATTGCTCTAGTGATTTGACAATCTTTGCTAAGGTAATGGGAGGTAGCCCGCCTCCCATCAGGTCTAGGACACTTGGTTCGCCTAGATGAAGTTTTGGAAGATGTTTGTCCCGAAGTGGTCGGGACTGGCCCAAAGAAGTCTAGGACACATTAGGTCAACCTAGACTAAGAACCCAAGACACTGGTGTCTTAGGAGACATCAGGTCAGACCTGGAACATCTAAGATACTCTCGATCAATTAGATAAAGAAATCTAGATCACTAGCAATCTAGATGGATGTCGGGATTTACTCAAAAAAATCTAGGATACTCCCGATCGACTAGAAAAGGAAATCTAGATCACTGGCAATCTAGATGGACGTTGGGATTTACTCAAAAAATCTAGGATTGTCTCGATCGATTAGACAAAGAAATCTAGATCATTGTCAAAATAGATTGACGTCGAGATTTACCTAGAAAATCTAGGATACTCTCGATTGACTAGACAAGGAAATCTAGATCAATGGAAATCTAGATGGAAGTTGGGATTTACCCAGAAAATCTAGCATACTCTCGATCGACTAGACAAGGAAATCTAGATCACTGGCAATCTAAATGGACGTCGGGATTTACCTGGAAAATCTAGGATACTCTCGATCACAAGACAAGGAAATCTAGATAACTGGCAATCTAGATGGACGTCGGGATTTACCTAGAAAATCTAGAATACTCTCGATCGACTAGACAAGGAAATCTAGATGACTAGCAATCTAGATGGACGTCGAGATTTACCCAGAAAATCTAGGATACTTTCAATCGACAAGACAAGGAAATCTAGATCACTAGTAATCTAGATGGATGTTGGGATTTACCTGGAAAATCTAGGATACTCTCGATCGATAAGACAAGGAAATCTACATCACTAGCAATCTAGATGGACATCAGGATTTACCTCAAAAATTTAGGATACTCTCCATCAACTAGAGAAGGAAATCTACATCACTAGCAATCTAGATAGATGTCAGGATTTACCCGAAAAGTCTTGGATACTCTCGATTGACTACACAAGGAAATCTAGATCACTGGAAATCTAGATGGACGTCGGGATTTACCCGAAAAATCTAGGATACTCTCGATCGACTAGACAAGGAAAACTAGATCACTAGTAATCTAGAAGGATGTCAAGATTTACTTGAAAAATCTATGATACTCCCAATCGACTAGACAAGAAATCTAGGTCACTGGTAATTTAGATGGACGTCGAGATTTACCTAAAAAATCTAAATTACTCTCGATCGACTAGACAAGGAAGTTTAGATCACTGGCAATCTAGATGGACGTCGAGATTTACTTGAAAAATCTAGGTACTCTCGATCGACTAGACATGGAAATCTAGATCACTGGCAATATAGATGGACGTCGGATCTACCCGGAAAATCGAGGACACTAGAATCCTATGAAATTAGTAAGTTTTACCTAGAATTTGCTGAACATAGTTAGCTGTGGTTCTAGAACATCTGAGTGTGAGGGGTGACTTACTGTCACATGAGATCTGTGATTGGTGGCGGCTTACTGTCGCCTGGGACTGTGGCAAGTGGGTTGCGGATTGGTGTTGCCTGGGATTCTGGAATTAAAGGCGGCTTGTTATCACTTGGGATTCTAGAGTTGAAGGCGGCTTGCTATCGCCTAGGATTCTAGAGTTGTAGTAGGTGACTCACTGTCATTTGATCTTTTGGAATTCATAAAATGAAGGCGACCCACTGTCATCTGATTTTCTAATATCAATGGCGGCTCGCTGTTGCCTGAGCTTGTAGAGTTAATGGTGACTTGCTATCGCCTGTGGTTGTAAGGTTGAAGGTGGCTTGTTGTCACCCAGGATTCTATAGTCAATGGGATTTGCCATCACTTGATATTCAGCGGCCGAAGGTGGGTTGCTGTCACATGAGATTCTAGTGTTGAAGGCGGCTTGCTATCACCTGAGATTTTGAAGGTAGGAGAAGGCTTGTTGTCGCTTGGGATCTTGATGTTGAAGGCTACTTGCTGTCGCCTAGTTCTGAAATCTGAGGGTGGCTTGCTGTCGCTTAAGGTTCTGTATCTAGAGAGATGGCTTACTGCCATATGAGATTTCTGAAATGCTGATGGTGACTTAAATCCTCTGGGTT
>CANYLF011567509.1:0-14345 GCA_948193215.1 Bocquillonia castaneifolia | reverse complement strand
TGGTTTAAGGGGAATAGAAGGAGGTGGCTTAGATGTAGCCTCTTGATCACTAGCTTTATTGGTAATGTAGTTGAAAGTGAGTTCATCATAAGATGATGCCTTGCTAGGATCGGTTTCAATAGATGTGTCCTCCTCCTTCCTACTAAATCCTAGCAAATCAAGATATGGGGAAGAAGAGAAATGTGGAGTAAATCTCATACTGGAATTTTGAACCCAAGTGTTCTTAGGAACCGAATTCGTAGGAACATAGTCACGACACTTTAGACACACAAGCAAAATAACAATGCACACAATAAAATACTACACATATAGTGCTATATATAGACATGCATACACAAATCCTAAACATTAAAGGAAAACCAAAACAAGGTAGGATTTTAATAAACCTAACACACAAGTCATAGGAAAATTCCTAAATAGAATAGGAAAACCTATTAAAAAAATAAAATCAAGTAGTAGTAAGAAATACTTCCCTTAGCAACAAGGATTAGCCAAAATCCATAAATGCCCATGTGCTTGAATTAAATTCCTACATCACAAAAAACATAATTCATAATTAAATAGCTAACTATATTATTATTATTATTATTATTATTGTTGTTGTTGTTGTTGTTGTTGTTGTTGTTGTTGTTGTTGTTATACGAAGTGTGTGTATATATATATATATTTTTTTTCCAAATTTTTTTTCCCAATTTTTTTTTGAAAATAAGAAATTAAGAAAATATAATATACAAAATTTAAATAGAAATTAAAATCAAAATAAAATGTAAAACCCAAAATTAAAACATAAAAGAACGTTAATAAAATAAAATAAAAAAATATCTAAAAATACGAAATAAAATAATTAAACATGAAAATAAAAATGTGGGTTGTTCTCCCCACGAGGGATTCATTTAACGTCTTGAGCTAGACGTAAGGATGCATCAATTGCTTTGAAGAGGAGGTGGAGCGGCGTAGTAAGCCTTCAAACGCTGCCCATTGACAGAAAATGGACGTTTCTCATCACCCATGATTTCAAATGCTCCATTTTCGAACACATTTGTGATTATGAAAGGTCCAGACCACCGATATCGCAATTTTCCAAGGAAGCGCTTGTATCTCGAATTAAGTAATAAAACTTGTTGCCCAATATGGAATTCCTTCCTAATCATATTTCTATCATACCATGCCTTAGTTCGTTCGTTGTAAAGTCGAGCACTTTCATAAGATTCATAGCGGATTTCATCCGATTCGGCTAAATCGAACAACCGTTTTTCGCCTACCGTTTTTAAATCAAAATTCATCTTCTTGATTGCCCAAAGTGCACGATGTTCTAATTCAATGGGCAAATGACATGATTTTCCATAAACAAGGTGATAGGGAAACATACAAATTGGAGTTTTGAAAGCAGTGTGAAATTCCCACAAAGCATCATCAAACTTGATAGACCAATCCTTATGTGAAGAATTGATCGTCTTTTGCAAGATTTGCTTAATCTCCCTATTTGACACCTCAACTTGACCACTAGATTGAGGATGATAAGGAGTCCCCATCTTGAGCTTACACCTATATTTCTTCAACAAGGATTTAAATTGATGATTTTGAAAATGAACTCCATTATTACTCAAAATCTCCCTAGGAACTCTAAACCTTGAAAAGATGTGTTTCTTAACAAACTTCACAACATCTTTCCCCTTATTGGTAGGAGGAGCAACGGCTTCCACCCATTTAGAAACATAATCCACCACCACAAGAATGTATTGGTTTCCAAAAGAGGATAGACATAGACCCATGAAATCAATTCCCCACACATCAAATATTTCAACGTCCAAGATCGGCTTTTGCAACATCTTATTCCTCTTTCCAATATTGCCAGTTTGTTGGCATTGATCACAAGTAGCAACAAAAGCTCTTATGTCCTTGAACATGGTCGGCCAATAGAATCCATATTGAAAATCTTGGCGACCGTGCGTTCTGTATTATGATGGCCTCTAGCTGGTTGTGAATGGCAATGCTGGATAACATTTGGAACCTCCACTTATGGCAAACAACACCGAATAATGCCATCCGAACATCTCTTAAATAGCAAAGGATCATCCCACAAGAAATCTTTCAGAGAAGCGAAGAACCGCTTCTTTTGCTGCGACGAATAATCATGAGGTAATTTCTTAGAACTTAAATAATTGACAATATTAGCATACCAAGGCCAATCAACCTTATTGACATTCCATAATGACTCATCAAGAAATAATTCATTAATGGGTAAAGTCACTGACCCTTCTGAATGCATCCGCGATAAGCGATCAGCCACCGTATTCTCAATACCCTTATTGTCCTTGATTTCTAGGTCGAATTCTTGTAGTAAAAGGATCCATCAAATCAATCTCAGCTTTGCATCTTTCCTTGCCATCAAATACTTCAATGCCGAGTGATCGATAAAGACGATCGACTTAGAACCTACAAGATAAGACCGAAATTTATCAAAAGTATAGATAACGGCTAATAATTCCTTTTAAGTAGTTGCATAGTTAATTTGAGCATCATTAAGCAATTTACTAACATAATAAATAACATACAACTACCCTTCTTTACGTTGCCCTAATACGGCTCCTACGGCATAGTCACTTGCATCACACATCAACTCGAATGGTAAATTTCAATCAGGTGAAGTGATGATAGGGGCGAAAATCAACGCCTTCTTCAATATTTCAAAAGCATTAACACAATTATCCTCCATCTTGAAAGGAACATCCTTTCCAATAAGGCACACAACAGATGAGTAATCTTAGAAAAATCCTTAATGAATCTTCTATAGAAACCCGTATGACCAAGGAAACTTCTAATGTCTTTTACCGAAGTAGGAATGGAAAGCTTCTCAATTGCTTCAATCTTTACACGATCAACCTCAATCCCCTTTTCAGAAATCTTATGCCCCAAGACTATACCCTCACGAACCATAAAGTGACATTTCTTCCAATTCAATGCCAAGTTGGCTTCCTCACATCGAGCTAAAACCTTCTCCAAATTTGCCAAACAAGCATCAAAAGAGTTTCCAAAAACACTAAAGTCATCCATGAAGATTTCAATAATGTATTCGACCATATCGGAGAAGATAGCCATCATACACCTTTGAAAAGTTACAGGGGGCATTACATAATCCAAATGGCATGCGTCGGAATGCAGATGTACCATAAGGACATGTAAATGTAGTTTTCTCTTGATCCATGGGGTCAATTGCTTTTTGGTTTTATCCAGAATAACCATCCAAAAAGCATTAGAACTTGTAACTCGCCAACCACTCTAACATTTGATCAATGAATGGCAACGAAAAATGATCGTTACGAGTTGTAGCATTAAGCTTCCTATAATAAATGCACACCTACCAATCATTAATAGTGTGCATGGCAATCACCTCATTCTTCTCATTTGTGACCACCGTCATGCCTCCTTTCTTTGGAACTACTTGAACTGGGCTAACCTAGGTACTATTCAAAATTGTGTAAATAATTTCGACATCCAATAGTTTAATCACCTCGGCCTTCACTACCTCTTTTATATTTCGATTAAGATGCCTTTGAGGTTAAAACATCGGCTTATGCTTTGGCTCTATGAGAATCTTGTGAGTACAAAAGGCGGGGTTAATGCCTCTTATATCTCCTAATGAATGAGCCAACACCTTTGGATACTTCCATAATAGCTCAATGACCTTTTCCTCTTCAAGCTTAGTCAAATCAGACTAGATGATGATTGGCAAAGTCTCCTCTTTGTCTAGAAACAAGTACTTCAAATATGATGGTAATGGGGCAAGTTCTGGTTAGAGTATGGTGCAAGCGTATCCACCTTGGGTGGTCTATCAAGAAGTTCAAACCTCTCTCTACGAACAAATCCACACCCTTCTAAATATTGAGCTTGAGCCTTAAGTTCCTTATCATCATCCTACAAGTTAGAACCCAAATGCAAACAAGTTTCTAGATGGTCATTAGACATCTCCTTAGCACATTTTATTTTCGATAAAGGATCAATCACATCAACCATAAAACAAGCATCTAAATCCTCTACATAATCAAAATGTCTAACATCTTTCAACATGTCAAATTCCTCTTTAGCCTCTCCTAATTGTAAAGTTAATTTACCATTTTTCACATCAATTAAAGCACCAGCAGTAGCTAAAAAGGGACATCCTAAAATAATAGGTACATCTATGTTCTCACTAATATCCATCACCAAGAAATCAACAGGAAAATAAAATTTACCGACTTTAACCAACACATCCTTAATAATTCCTTCAGAATATTTCATCGATCGATCAGAAAGTTGCAATGACACCCTTGTTGGCTTCAATTCACCAATCTCCAAAGTCCTAAATAAAGACTAAGGCATCAAGTTAATACTAGCACCCAAATCACACAAACATTTATCAATGGTAAAAGAACCAATATTGCATGGAATCGTAAAACTCCCTGGGTCTTTCATCTTTGTAGGTAGTATAGAATGATTTTGAATAATGGCACTGCATTCTTCAGTTAAAGCTATATTAGCTTTATCCTCCAACTTTTTCTTCCTACTTACAATCTCTTTCAAATACTTTGCATAGTAAGGTATTTGATTAATGGCTTCGGTGAATGGAATGTTGATTTGAATCTTCTTGAACATCTCTAAGAATTTATTGAAATTCTCCTCATCCTTCCTTTTCTTTAACCTTTGAGGAAAAGAAACTGGTGGCACAATAGGATTGGCAACCGGCTCATCTTTTTTAGATTGACTGTTTTGTTCGCCTTGCTCATCACCTTGCTCCATTGTTTGGTCTTGATCCTTGCTCTCCTTATCTTTCCTCTTTGCTTGTGGCTCCTTTAGCACTTTTCCACTCCTCAATTGAATGGCCATTGCCGTCTCCTTTGGATTGACAACCGTGTTGCTAGGCAAAGACCCTTGAGGTCTTTTTTGCAATTACTTGGCAAGTTGGCCAATTTGTCGCTCTAGAATGTGAATGGTGACTCCATCTTGCTTCACAATGGTGTCTTGATTTGCCATATATTTGAGCACCATTTCCTCAAAAGAAGGCTTGGCATGTTGTTGTTGAGGAGGTTGTTGCACTTGTTGTTGAGGTGGCACTTGTTGTTATGGAGGTTAATATGGTTGCCTTGGTGTAAATTCAGGAACTCCTTATTGAGGTTGACTAGGTTGATTTGAATCCTTCCACATGAAGTTTGGATGGATGCACCAACCCAGATTATAAGTATTGGAATATGGGTCATTTCGTGGTTGACGATTCCCATAATTGCCCACATAATTCGCCCCCTCGCCATTTTGATTACCATCATAAGTGTAATTGGTGGATGCATGCCCAAGTTGACCATAGAAGTAGCAAGCTTCATTTGTAGGAGGATTAGGTTGACTTGACTCTCTAGCCAACAACATTTTCACATGCTTAGTGAGGTTAGCCACATGATTGAGCACTTCAGAAGATGACTGATCATCAGAACGATTCCTCCCATTCCTACCAGCTTTCATTTATGAGTTAGTAGAAAGATATCCCACATCTCCTCAGAAGTCTTCTCACCTATACCAATACCGACATGAGTGTCCACCAAATTCTGCCCATTATCACACAATCCCTCATAAAAGAATGTCACCAATAGATTAGTGGGTTATTGGTGATGTGGACATTGAGTAAGATAGCATTGGAATCTATCCCAAGCTTCATGGAAAAGTTCACCATCATTTTGGCAAAAAGTGCTAATCTTGGTTCGCAGCTCCGTAGTCTTGCCTTGTGAATAGTATTTGGTGATGAACTTTTTGTAGACATCATCCCAAGTCCTCATAGAACCTTCAACCATGTTCATGAACCAAGTTTTGGCCCTATCCTTCAATGCTAGAGGAATGCATCTCATCCGTAGTTCAAGTTCTAGAACACCGTTCAAAGGAAAAGTTGCAATGACAGAATTCCCTCATAAAAGCTAATGCATCCTCGGATGGTAGACCATGGAAGTGTGGAATCATGTTGAATTGAAGAGTCTTCAAATCATAATTCCTTGCAGCAGCACTCAAAACAATGCATGAAGGGGATGCGCTAGTAACAGGGCATTGAATATTACGAAGATAGTCCCTATTATTGCCATTCCTTTGTGGTGGAACTTGTGGATTTCCTTGCAGTGGAACAAACCCATGTTGCCGCCCATCTTGCTGTAAAGGATGTTGAACATTAACAATGGGAAGTAGTAGATCAGGGACTACTCCAATGGGTGGATTAACGGCTCTATTAGCGCCATTGTTTCCATCGTTGTTGTTGATAAGGTCCTTATTGTCATCATTGATGTCTTCAACATCTCCATCAGGGGGATTTAATGGTAACCCAAATTGTGGATCGCCTGGATTCCTCGGTTGACTCATCTCACACAATTCGACTTCTTCTTCAATTTTGCTGACTAACTTCTTTTAATGAGTTGCTGAACGATTAGCTCGGCACGTGTGTTCGATCTCAGGATTCAAAGGTTCTAACTCTAATGAATCAAATTTCTTTGATTGATTTCGAGTTACCATGCACTACTTGAAAAAGCAACACAAATCCCAAATTCAGCAACTAAAAGGTAAAAGAATGATACAATACGTAATCGAACAACAATTTAAATCCATTGTCCCCAGCAATGGCGCCAAAACTTGACAACTCTCGCAAGTGTACAGAATAGTTGTAGTAATAAACTCGGAGTACGAGGTCAATCTACAGGGAGAAATTGTATAAAAATCAATTTTTCGATTAAAAACACAATATACAAGAAAATTAAAATGAATACCCTTGGTTGATTTTTGAAATAATTGAAACTAAATTAAATAAATTAAAAGCTAAAATTAAACTAATAAATTTAAAGCAAGAAAAATAATTTAAAACTAAAACAATTAATTTTGATTAATAAAACTCAATGAAAACAAACACTAGAGCTTAGGAATTCATCTAGAGGGGTAATTCAATTAGTAATTAAAAATTCATTTAAGCAAGACTTTTCAAAAATATTTTAATCCTCCGTCGAGGTAGAAAAACGTATTTAATTGAACCAACTATGCCAATCCGTCGATGCACACTGATTAAACAATTAAATCCATAAGCAAATCTTTAAATCAAGTTTAGGTTAATTACTGTGTCCGTATTAACATCTAAACAAGCTCAATTTTCAAATTCGGTTTATAACAATCCGTCGATTAAATTATAAATCCTAACAAACATAAAACTAGGTGGCCAATCATGAATTATGTTAAATAAGCCCTTGAAAATTGAATTAAATGAATAAACAAGAAAAACTATAATTAAATAGTTAATCAAAGCGTTAGCAATTAAATCACCCCCTACTAGACTTCATCCCTCACTTTAGTAGGAAAATTAGTTATTAAACATAATAAAAATCAACAAACAAACAATTAAAATCAGTAAACAAACAACAAACATGATAAAAATAATATAAATAGATTAAAGCAGAATCAACTTAGTCTCAATTGTTGAGTACAAGCTTCAATTCTTCAAAAATTATGGAGAATTCACCTTGAACCACACTAAAACCAAGAAATTCTAAACAAACCAAAATTGATTTCTTGAGAAAATAAAACTAAAATTCATCAAAATCTCCTCTAAAAATTAAAAACCAATGTATTTATAGTGTAATATTAAAACCCTAAAAACACCCTAGGAACCACTCAAGATTGGACTAAAATACCCCAAAATCACCCAAATTGACTGAAATTGGATTGAACCGGACCACTGGGCTCGGTCTGGTTCAGTTTCGATCGGCTTCTATTTGCTCCATGCTTGGTTCAACCGGACCTGGCTGGTCCGGATCAGGTCTGGTCCAGGTCTGGTTGTTCTCTAGTTTTAAAGGGTGTAAGGGACTGGTTAGACCGGACCAGGCTAGCTTTGAATCGGAGCAAATTTGCTCTGTGGTTTGGTGTAGTTAAACCTTAGAAAGGCCGGTTCGACCTCGATTTGACTCTAAATTCATCTCGGTTTGATCCCACGCGTTCCTAACACTGCTAATTTATAAAATATGACAAAATAAGTGATAAAACCACTCAAATTAGGAAGAAATTGAATTAAAACCCATAAAATACTAATGAATAAAAACAAGTTATCACTATCATTTTATTGGATTTCAAAATGGTCACTGGTTTTCAATTCATTTCAATTTGATCACTAACGTTCTATTTTATTTCAATTTAAGCTCACCCGCCGAAATTAAGCTAAAAATTACTAACGTAGAAATTGGAGAGAGAATATTCTCTGAATATTTTGCCATGTCAGTTACACATCATCTACCACATCAGCCTTGGGTAATACACTCTCGTGGTCACTATCCTTTTATTGGATTTCAAAACGGTCACCCATTTTCAATTTGTTTCAATTTGATCACTAACGTTCTATTTTATGAATATTAGATGAAATTTTGTTAAAATGAATTTTTTATGAATATTTAAAAATAGCATATTGTCTTAATTAGGTTATTATAAAAAAATTATATCATTTTCATATGTTTTATATTTTTTATAATTTATTTCATTTTTTCATTAAAAAATTCTTAAAAATAATTTTGACCACAAATTATTTTTTTAATTTTTTTAATTTGAATTAAATATTTTATAACTCACATATAAATATTAGATGAAAATTTAAAATGAATTTTTTTATTAATATTTTAAAAATTATAATTGACACTTTACACCTATTTGACTAAAAACACAAATTTTAAGGATTAAATTACTATTTTTTTCTTAACATTTCTTACTCATGGGCATGATTCAAGTGGTAAAACCACTTGGGCTTGAAGCCTTGACATCTAGAAGTTGAGAGTTTGATCCTTAGGGCCTCATGGGGAGAGTGTGTTTCCAAATGGAACTCACTCGACTGGGATTAGTCGAAGCTCCAAATAAGGTTCCGGATAACCGGGATAATAACAATTATCAAAAAAAACTTTTCTTAATTTGATACTGCATTAACCATTCATTCCTTAAACATGTGGTCAGGATGTTAAAGGAAAATAGAATTGGTGAGGATGGATGTGGGCTCTTTTGGACTTCAAATTTGGATAGAAAAGCTTTTTTCCAAACAGACGCCCACCTCCTCTCTCACACCTCTATAGACTAGGACCATGCACACCTCTATAGACTAGGAACGACCTTAAGTACTAATGTACAAGTAAAAAAAATAAAACGATAGTGATCTAAGTGAAACAAATTGAAAATGGGTGTTCGTTTTGAAATCCAATAAAAGGATAGTGACTAAGAGGGTGTATTACCCAAAGCTAATGTGGTAGATGATGTGTAGCCGACGTGGCAAAATATTTAGAGAGTATTCTCTCTCTGGCTGCCATGTCAGCAATTTTTGGTTTAATTTCAGCGGGTGACCTTAAATTGAAATAAAATAGAACGTTAGTCATCAAATTGAAACGAATTGAAAACTAGTGACCGTTTTGAAATCCAATAAAAGGATAGTGACCTGAGGAATTTATTACCCCACACATTCTAAACATGAGGTTCAATTCGAATCGGTATCTTTCATGGGGGATTGGCATATCTTGTCATGTTTGAACAATTGAATTTAGAACTTCTTTTCTAAACTCTCATCACTCTAGCCTGAATGAATTCTTTGAATTTCCATCTGATATTTACCACTTTCAATAAATGCCTGATTTGGATCAGAATTATGCAGGTTCCGTTCAATTACTAGGCAACTCCCCTTTTTTAATTAATTGACAAGCATTTTGGTGAATTTATCAAAATTCACCATAAATTCACCATCTATTTTCATCAGAGAAAGGTTAGATGGAAACTAAGTTGCAAGTGTTCTATGATTTTTTTGCTTAAAGTTGTGGCCTAATCATGATTTTGGGCACTTTTTTGTGCCTTATATTGGTTCTTCTAGGGGATTACTGATTCTTTGGAACTCTATTTTAATAAATCCATTTCATTTCCAATTTGGGAGTAGATGGATTTCGATGGATTTTTCTTGGAATAATTATTCTTTTAGATATTTTCTTGTGTATGATTATAATGATTCAGTAGAGAGGAGGCTTCTTTAGGAAGATATTCTTCATATTATGGATTTCTCATGAAATATTATCATGGCAGGAGATTTTAGTGAGGTTTTTAACCCCAATGAGTGTTGGAATTGTGACTCCTTTATACAATCAATGCTTGAATTTCAGAATTTTGTGGATGCTTGGTGAAAACCCTTGACACCAAGGGGGTGAATTAATTGGTTGGTAATTAAAAAAAATAAACTCTAATGAAAGAATAAAAATTGAAAGATTGGAACGACCATAACACCAAAAATTATAGTTGTTCGAGATTCAATCCAATCCTTACATTGACTCCCCAAAATGAAATTGGGTATTCCACTAACAATCAAATTGATTACAAGAGTTTTCTAGCTCACTCTAAACCTTACAAGTGGTTTTATCAAATTAAGGCTAACCCACTTAAACCTACCCAAGTGTTTCTCTCACTCGAAACCCTTGAACCCAAGTGTTTTGATCTTAGGATAAAACTTAAACCTTTCACAAAAACTATTCCTAAACCTTACTCAACCCGAGCTAGCTTTATAAGGAAATCAAATGAGCAATTAATGCTCTTATAATCAACAATAATGAGTAATAAATGAAAATTAGGGTTTCTAACTCAATTGAAGTAATTCATAAAGAATATATGATTAAAGAGTTGTTTATTACCTCTCAAATGAGTTAGACTTGTGCTTTTATAGCCTTAGATGTTTTCTTGTTCGTTGCAACCTAGATAAATGTAAAAATAGCCATTTTACCAACTTTTTAAGCTTTTAAAATCATGCATTAAATATTGCTGACTCGACTACAATGATAGTTGTGAATAACAACGATCATTGCGGATAGGGTGCTATGATCATTGCTGATTGCAATAGCTTGTTGTGCCTGGAAGCTTGATTAGCTCGTATGAATGTCCACAAGCTCGTTGTGGATCATAACGATTGTTATGAAGGGCCACAACGACTCATTGTAGTGGCTCATTGCATATAGCTTTGGCTCGTGCATCTTACTACCTCTTTTTTCAAAAAGGACATGAAGTGAAACGACCCATTGTATCCAAGTACAACAATTGTTACAAGTGCAACGATCGTTGCTGGCAAGCACAACGGTCATTGCAGGCTTAAACATTGCTAATGTTACTGAAAACCAACTTAAACAAAACAAATGTTAAATCTATTGAATTAGGATAATAATAAACATCAAAATAGGAGTCGATGCCTAATTAGGCCAGCAATCTTTCCCTTTTTGATGTTGACAAATCCTAAGTCAATTTAGGTGAGAAATTTGAGGTAAAATGCTCAAATTCCCCCTCAACATAAGGAAATATGATTTTGTAAAAATTTTGACTGAGTTTTGTTTGAAAAAAACAAGAAAACAAAACCTGTTGTAAACTCATAACAACCTATAGAGCCACAAGCATATACTTATAAACATAATAAAGCTTACCTAAAACTAAAACATATCAGACCATAGAGATATAAGTATATAAGGCAAGCATAAGCATCCATCAGGCATATTTCTCCCCCTTTGTCAACATAAAAAAGAAGAAATAGCATAGAGCATAGAATGTTACTAGCATTTCTGGGCATTTAACTTCTGTTTTGATGATGACTAAAATCCTAAGTTAATCTTTTCTACTAATAAAGTTTTGTAAAGAATTTTTCAGGATTTTTAAACACGCAACGGGACAGTGCCAAATAGTGAAACTGACCGTTTCATATGGAAACGACCCATTGCTAATAAAGAATTTTCAGTATTTCTCAAATCCAAAGAAGTAGTAAAGGACACGATCCCATTAGCCTTGCAACGGCCCAATGAAATGGACCGTTTCAAGGTGAGACGGGCCGTTTCAGGAGAAACGATCCATGTAACACATTTACATGTTTAAACGGCCAGTTGCACGGCCCGTTGCAGCTCATCTGACAGAATACTCATTATGTTTTTAAACTCAAAATAAAGAAGAGAAATGGTAAAAAAACATAATGAATGAAACAACAACTGTCTGAAGGATAAGAGAGGCTATAAAAGAGCTTCTCTAAGTTATGTAAGAGGTAATCAACAACTTTCAATCTTTGAATTAATTACAATTGCCTCAATTACATAAAAATCCTAAATTTTCTTATTATTCAATTTTGTTGTTAATTGTTGAGCCTTATGTGCTCAGTTTGTATTCCTTATAAATTTAGCTCTTGAGGAGTGAGGTTTAGGAATTAATTATGAAAGGTTTAAGTGTTTGCCTTAATTAAAACACTTGGGTTCAAGAGTTTCTAGTGAGTGAAACACTTGGGTAGGTTTTTGGGTTAGCCTTGATAAAACTCAAATTGTATATGGTTTAGTGTGAGCCTAAACACTTGTAATTGGTCGACGACTATTGGGGAGTGGACGTAGGGATTGAATTGTATCCCGAACCACTAGATTTTTAATTTTTAATTATCAACCAATTCACCTCCCCTCTTGGTTGCCAAAGGGATTTCAATTGGTATCAGAGATTGGAGATTGAAGAATTCATCCTTAAGTGGTCAAGATAGATCAAATGGCATAAGAGGCAAGCATAAGCAACCTCAGACCCTTCTTTGATGGCATCGACTACCCACTTTGGAAGCACAAAATGGAATTCTATCTTGACAGTGAATCCATAAACTTGTCAGATGTAGTTCTTGATGGTTGGTCACCTCCTTTGACAAAGGAAGGAGAAAAGGAAGTATTGACAACAAGAAAGGATTGGACCAAAGAGCAAAAGGAAGCCAATGCAAAGAACCAAAAAGCTGTTACCATTCTTCTTAGTTCTCTTTCAAGGGAAGAATGTAGTAGAGTCCAATGATATGATAGTGCTAAAGATGTTTGGGAGACTCTACAAAACTATCATGAAGGCACCTCTCAAGTCCATCAACAAAAATGTCAAATGCTCATCTATGAGTATAAAACATTAAAATGCAAGCCAAATGAAAGAGTGACGAAAATGAAAAATAGAATCATGAACATCATCACCAACCTCAAGAAGCTTGGGAAAATCTACTCTAAAACTGACATCAATCACAAGATTCTTAGAGGTCTTCTAAAGAAGCTTTAGGAGTTAAAGGTGACATCAATTAAGGAAGCCAATGATCTTTCAACATTGGCACATGATGAACTCATAGGAAAACTTCTAACTTATAAAATGGAAAATGATGAGGATGAGAAGGAAGATAAAAAGACGTCAATTGCCTTTAATGCATAACAAGAAGGAAAACCCTCTCATCAAAAGGAAAGAAATTATTATCAACATCGACATCATGAGGAAACTAGTGAAAGTGAAAGTCAATAAGAAGATAGTGATGTAGAAAAGTTAACTAAAGAATATGCTCTTTTGATGAAGAAGGCTGACCATATTGTAATAAAAAGTGGTAGAGCCAACTTCAAAAAATTCATGAAAAAAAGAGCAAGCTCACATGCTATGAATGTGGGAAGAGTGAGCATGTAAAGAGTGAATGCTATAAGCTCAAGAGGGAAGGCTCTTCGTCAAAGAAACCTAAAGAGCAAAAGGATTAAATAGAGCAAAGAGAAAAGCATTATGGATATAAAGCATTATGGATATAAAGCACAATGGGATGGAGTAGATACTAACTCTGACTCAAACAAAAGTGAGAAGCCAATCTTTGTCTCATGGCATTTGAGGACTCTTCACATGAGGTAATGTATCAATCCTCTCATTCTAGTGATTTTGATAATGATGAATCTGATAAGCTTAATGTGATTGAGGCTTTAAATGATAAGTGCAACCTATTTTTTACAAAAATAAAGTTTTATAAAGAAAAATGCACTAATCATGATAAAGAAATGGATGAGCTTAAAATGGTAGTAAATTCTCTTAAATCATCTAACGATGATCATAATAGGACATTGCAAGATAATCTTATAGCTCTATCTTCAATGAGAACTCTTGAAAAAGAGAATGAATCATTGAAGAAGGAGATTGAGAATGTCAATTAAACCATTTCAAAATTTCACAAAGGAAAAGTAGATTTAGATAATTTATTAATGTCTCAAAGATCTACTTCAACAAAATATGGACTTGGTTATGAAAGGATATCTACTTCATCAACCAAACCCATAGCATTTGTGAAATCCTCCACCATTCAAACCTCATCCATGGATGCTCCAAAAGTTGAGTCTAAAGCTTCAAAGACATCAACTAATGGAAAGCTTAATTACATTCATCAAAATGAGCCTAAGAAGCTTGAGATGAACAAACCAAAGGCAAGGGTCATACCTAAGTCTAAGGAAAATTCAAAAAGTGCTAAGCCTAAAAGCAGCCCAAAGAAACCTAAGGCTAAGATTACATCAAAACCT